>JAWRVZ010000742.1:10000-12500 GCA_037043235.1 Rhodeus uyekii
TTTGCTCTGCGCCTATTTATTGTTTTGCACTGAATCAAACGCCAGATTTTGTGATATTGCAGTAAAATCAAAGCCTGATTAAAGGCGCACATTTATGAATTCAGATCAAATGTGTCTTGATAAGTCTAAATGAATTTTCTGACTTCTCAAATCTCATAATTATGGTGCTTTGAGTGACTAATTACCTAAAAAAAACTATTTTTTGCATTTACTTGCAAGCGCTTCAGATTTATTTCTTGTGTTAATGTTGTTTCATGTTTTATGACGATCACGTTCCATCTCTAATCATGCAAAACATGAATGCATGTTCTCCGGTTAATGATCACAAGCTGTCCTTATTGGGCAAATATTTTATTCTCTAATTAAATGTAGTCAAATATAACATTGTATGTACAATATTACAAATCACATTTAACAGTCCCAGAATGTCCTGAAAGCCGTTGGACTGAGCCGTTATTAGTGTGAGCTCAATAATGCAGCTCTTAGAAAACACAAACCCGTTCGTCTTTAACAGCTTCATTTACATTTACCAAAATCACAGTTAATTAAAGGATTGCCAAGCTTAAAACTAAAGAACATTCATCTGATCTAACGAGGCACTCGAAGTTCACGCAAAACATCAAGCTCTTCCTCGATATATCCACAAATATCCAAACACACACACACACACACACACTGGAGGAAGAGCGTCATGTTAGCGGAGAGTGTGTGACGTGTCCAGACGAGGTCCAGCGCTCATCCACGCGTTCAGAGGGAAATAAGTTACTGTAGTGAGAGGAGCTTATCGTGAGAGGTCAGCGCTGGACGCTCACGGGCCGGACGCTCGGGGTTTGAAGAGGCCCGTCTTCCTGAGGCGCCGGACGATCAGCGGCACACACACCAGCGTCACACTGATGCGCAGCGGAGCGAACAGCTTGTGCACGGCGTACGCCAGGACAAACGTACTGGTTCCGGCCGCCAGCCTCGACTGGACCACCGACTCACTGAAGCCCAGCCGACACAGCAGAGCCGCCACGTCCAACCCGCTGACCACACACACACACACACACACACAGAGAGAGAGCGGTCAGTTATTACACTAGGACAAACTCATCAACACTATAAATGACCACATCTTTCAATTTGCATTCTCTTCAAACACTTCATGAACCTACAGGCCAATTACACATTCAAAAAAGAAAACTAAATAAATCAAAATACACAATACAAAACAAAATGTACTGATTGAAAAATACTGATTCAAGACTAAATATATGCTATGAAAAATATATAGTAATGAAAAATAATAATAAAATATATAGTAATGAAAAATAATAATAAACATATATAGAAAAATGACAAATTACAAATAACTGTAATATTACAAATAAAAAAAATACAACAAAAAAACCTGATTTCAAAATATTAAAAGGTAAAATTGATTAAAAATGTACCGATATCATTTTTTTTAAAACACTGGTGCAAAATATAGAAAAGAAATTATCCAAAATATATAAAAAAATACTGATCCAAAATATAAACCAATGACTTAACTTAACGATCACTTAAACAGTGATTAAAAACTCTACAACTATTTAAAAAAAACTGATACAAAATATTTTAAAAATTCTGATATTGGTTAAAAAAAAATATTTAAACATACAAAATATTTTTTTTAAATTCTGATACTAAATACTGTAATAAACAAATATATATGTGTGTGTGTGTATATATGTGTGTGTATATATATATATATATATATATATATATATATACACACACACACACACACACACACCAAAGGTTGAATGCTCAAGCTTTGAATGACACCTAAGTGCAATAAATAATTACATTAATTAGAATCATTGCAATAATTACTCAAGAAACATTTAAAAAAGCAAACGGTAGATGATTTACAGGTTATGCACATCAATACAGATTATAGTTGAATTTTACATCCAAAAATAACCTGGATGTTCAGTGTGAATGATCTGAATAACGTGTTTCAGCAGAATGTGAGTGTGTGTGTCGTTTCACTGATTCTGTCGTTCTCCGACTGAAGCTGCTCTGAACGATCTGACGAATGAAACGCTGCAGAAGCAAACGCAGTGAACTCTCAGACTCGCTCACCTGGACACGGCGAGGTAGAAAATTCCCAGAGATATGAGGGAGATTCCGACGTGGAACGAGACGCCGACGGCGCCGTATTCCTTAAACACCTTCCTGAGCTGCTGCGCCTTACTGGGCTTCCCGTCTGACCCTTGACCTTGAGCGCTGGACACAGCCGACCCCTGACCCTGCTGGAGGATTCAACAGAAACAGGTTCATGTGAAAGTTGCCCAAAGCAGGCCTCAGTGGGAGGGGCTTAACACCAGGCCACAGCCAATCAGAGCGCAGAGCTGCTGAGCGACTGCTGCACGAGCCAATGACGACGTTCTGCTGAGAACAGAAATACACTTCAGATGTTATTATAGGAGTGATCGTCCAGCAGATCTGATGTGTGTGAGATATTAAACACCAC
>JAWRVZ010000742.1:17500-25000 GCA_037043235.1 Rhodeus uyekii
ACATGAACACAAAAGCACATGAACACACATGATCACACATGAACACAAAAGCACATGAACACACATGATCACATGAACACAAAAGCACATGAACACACATGATCACATGAACACAAAAGCACATGAACACACATGATCACACATGAACACAAAAGCACATGATCACACATGAACACAAAAGCACATGAACACACATGATCACATGAACACAAAAGCACATGAACACACATGATCACACATGAACACAAAAGCACATGAACACACATGATCACATGAACACAAAAGCACATGAACACACATGATCACATGAACACAAAAGCACATGAACACACATGATCACACATGAACACAAAAGCACATGAACACACATGATCACACATGAACACAAAAGCACATGAACACACATGATCACATGAACACAAAAGCACATGAACACACATGATCACACATGAACACAAAAGCACATGATCACACATGATCACATGAACACAAAAGCACATGAACACACATGATCACACATGAACACAAAAGCACATGAACACACATGATCACATGAACACAAAAGCACATGAACACACATGATCACATGAACACAAAAGCACATGAACACACATGATCACACATGAACACAAAAGCACATGATCACACATGAACACAAAAGCACATGAACACACATGATCACATGAACACAAAAGCACATGAACACACATGATCACATGAACACAAAAGCACATGAACACACATGAACACAAAAGCACATGAACACACATGATCACATGAACACAAAAGCACATGAACACACATGATCACATGAACACAAAAGCACATGAACACACATGATCACATGAACACAAAAGCACATGAACACACATGATCACACATGAACACAAAAGCACATGAACACACATGATCACACATGAACACAAAAGCACATGAACACACATGATCACATGAACACAAAAGCACATGAACACACATGATCACATGAACACACATGATCACATGAACACAAAAGCACATGAACACACATGATCACATGAACACAAAAGCACATGAACACACATGATCACACATGAACACAAAAGCACATGAACACACATGATCACATGAACACAAAAGCACATGAACACACATGATCACATGAACACAAAAGCACATGAACACACATGATCACATGAACACAAAAGCACATGATCACACATGATCACATGAACACAAAAGCACATGAACACACATGATCACATGAACACAAAAGCACATGAACACACATGATCACATGAACACAAAAGCACATGAACACACATGATCACATGAACACAAAAGCACATGAACACACATGATCACATGAACACAAAAGCACATGAACACACATGATCACATGAACACAAAAGCACATGAACACACATGATCACATGAACACAAAAGCACATGAACACACATGATCACATGAACACAAAAGCACATGAACACACATGATCACATGAACACAAAAGCACATGAACACACATGATCACATGAACACAAAAGCACATGAACACACATGATCACATGAACACAAAAGCACATGAACACACATGATCACATGAACACAAAAGCACATGAACACACATGATCACATGAACACAAAAGCACATGAACACACATGATCACATGAACACAAAAGCACATGAACACACATGAACACACATGATCACATGAACACAAAAGCACATGAACACACATGATCACATGAACACAAAAGCACATGAACACACATGAACACACATGATCACATGAACACAAAAGCACATGAACACACATGAGCACACATGATCACATGAACACAAAAGCACATGAACACACATGATCACATGAACACAAAAGCACATGAACACACATGAACACACATGATCACATGAACACAAAAGCACATGAACACACATGAACACACATGATCACATGAACACAAAAGCACATGAACACACATGAGCACATGAACACATGATCACATGAACACAAAAGCACATGAACACACATGAGCACATGAACACATGATCACATGAACACAAAAGCACATGAACACACATGAGCACATGAACACAAAAGCACATGAACACACATGAGCACATGAACACAAAAGCACATGAACACACATGAACACATGAACTCTTCGGTTGAAGGATAGTCACAGAAACTTTACCCCCATTTTAAGCAGAATTGAACTCTTTCCTTCAGTAGGAGATTGGTGTTATTAAAGTTTATAAGAGCATTTATACGTTCTTTATCTGAAGTCCATGAACTAACAGTGACTTGATTTAGTTTATTCACAGTTCATGTTGAGGCATTTATTGTGACATTAGCATTGCCGGATTGCACTGAAGATGTAAGGTCATGCTGGAGTGTTTGAGGCGTTTCTCGATCATCTGCGTCTGCTCGGGTGGAGCTCAGAGATTACAGATTACTCCACCGTCACACGCTGAACTCACTCCCTCCTGCTGTACAAGATACACGGGTGTTTATAAAGGCCAGAGACTGACGGAGAAAAACACAGTGTGTGTGTGTGTGTGTGTGTAACATCCTCCTTGTGTAATTCACTCCCGTCTTTCTTTCTTCATCCGTTTATCCTCTAATGAGAGTCTGTTTCTTCAGCCGGAGCAGTTTGCTGACCGGAGCGGCACCAGTGTGTGTTCAGCTGCTTCCAGAAGCTCTTCTGCAGACCTCAAGTGATTATTTGAGTTACTGTGGCCTTTCTATCCGCTCAACCAACAAGGCATTTTCCCTCACACTGGACAATAGAGCATGTTGTTAGCATGAATTAGCATGAATTAACATGTCTCTGACAACATGTAGCACAAGTAACATTTCGCTAACATGATTTAGCATTTTACTAGCATTATTTAACATTAACATGTTGCTAGCAAGATTTAACAGTAACTAGCATGTCACTAGCATGAAGTAGCTTGTCCTAACAAGATTTAACATTAATGAGCATGTCGCTAGCATGATTTAACAAGAACGTGCATGTCAGTGTGAAGTAGCAGAAATGATTTAGCATTAACTAGCATGTCGGAAGCAATTTTTAACAGTAACTAGCATTTGTTAGCATGATTAAAAAGTCAAGTTAACAAGATGTCCTTGTTTAACAGAAATGATTTTGCCATGAATTAGCATTGAGCAATCATTATTTAACATTAACTAACAGGCTGCTATTTTGTTTGAGACTTTTTTTCTTGTAATTGCTTATTAAAATCAATCGCACTCAAGGTACTTTAGTTTTTTGTTCCAAATCATTTCTTTTCGCCTTTGAGTCATGTTTTTCAAATCAGTTGATTTTGAATATTGATTATTTGGATATGTTTATTTCTGTCAAATCATGCTAGCAAAACATGCTAATTCAAAGTTTCTTCTCCTGGATTCTCAAACCAACTTTAAAGTTTGGGATGCAGATCCATCCGTCCTCTGAGAGTCTTCAGATCCCAGTTCAGCGCTGGAACCAACAGGACATTCAACTACACATCATATATAACCACAGATCTACTTATTATTTGCTATGGAATTATTATATTATTGATTTGCTGGCCTGTGATTGGCTGATTAGATATGCATGTGTTTTACAAGCAGCTGAAGCTACAGCACTTACGTGTGTGTGTGTGTGTGTGTGTTAGAGATGCGTTGAGGATCAGAGAGCAGGAATGAGTCAGTATTTACAGTCAGCACGTGTTTCTGCTCTTTCTTCCTCGTTGGTGGTTTTCCTGCTGACTCATTATGGCTGTTCGTCAGCGGATTCATCAATGACTTCCCTAAACACACATCAACACAAACCCACAGACGACAGAAGAACAAGAGTCCTGCACAAACTGAGCAAAATATACAATTTATTGCAAATGTGTTAATACAGTGATCAGTGTGTTCCAGTACTTATAAAATCAGTAGTTGTGACGCTCTTTTCCCTTCATGGTGTTCCCGTGGGATCAGACAGCAGAACTCCAGTCGCTTTCAGAACCACACGGCGCTTCATTAACCGTCAGCGAGCTTGAGAGCCAATCAGCGTAAAGGAAACCGGGGTCATTTACATTCCCGCATGCATGCAGCGAGTGGGCGGGGCTACGGGAGCGGCGCTGGAATCTCATTGGCCGTTCCTGCCGTCCATCATCCGGAAGACTTGAGTCGTGATGGAGCAGATGCCAAAGAATCCGGGAGCATCACATGTGCGTTATCTTCATACGTGACGTCTAACGCTCACAAACACGTCTGTCATATTTCACATCAAAGGAAAGAAACTAGGACGTTATTTTCATCATGTATTTTGTTATTTGACTCGTAAAGTGTTTATCGATCACTCAAGCAATGAAATGTGAGACGCATTCAATACTTCATCTGGTCGTTACAACACTGTCATACAAAAAAAAAGCAAATCCAGGCGTCTGAACTCATTTGTAAGTCACTTCCTCTCTCTGTCATACAATAAATAATGGCTCTATGCACATACAAATAAATACTGTACAGGCGAGCGATCGCAGGGACGGCGGGGAAGGAAGCGGAAAAGAGAAGCTTAATCCCACATCTAACCTGATTCAGATCATTTCCTTCTTTCAGAAGCTCCCACTGCTTGCTCAGGGTTCAGGAAGGGTTCATCGGAAGATCGGAGCAAAAGTCTGGGATGAACTGCCTCCATCAGCCAATCAGACGCTTGGGATTGGACGCTCTTGGAGTGGGAGGGGCTACGGGAGCAGCGCTGGAACCTGATTGGCCGTCTTCTGCAAGACTCAAGATGAACGGAGAACATGCCAGAACTGATCATACGAAATAAATAAGCCATTCATCCTCCCGTCGAATCACGCGTTTACAGAAACGCCTCTCCGAGTGAAAACCTGCCGAGCAAAAGTCTGGGATGAACCGCTTTATCGAGCCTCCGTCAGCCAATCAGACGGATTAAGAGACGCAGCAGCAGCCGTGACTCTTGGGATCCTCGTCTTCGATTGGCTGCTTGAATCTGAGCAGGGGCGGGTCTCCGCTGGCCGGCGTGAAGTACACCGTGCTCCCATTGGACGACACCAGCGGCATGCGCGGGTCCTCGGGTTCGGCTTTGGAGGAGCCGTTGCCCATGTGCCCGTTGAGGACGGGGTGAGGGAGGAGCTTGGCGGCGGCGCGCTGCTTTTTGAGTTCGGACAGCGTCTGCGCGCGCTCTTTCGGCAGGGGCTCCTCCGCGGAGGGCTCGGGGTCGCGAGGGTCAGGGGTCACGGGGTCGCCGTTAGAAGCGGGCGGCGCTGGAGAGGAGATGCAGCCGTTCTGTCGTCCGCCATCCTTCAGGATCCCCGCCACTCGAGAGCCGTCATCCGGCTGCGTCTACACAAACAGAGTCGTTTTGTTAGCAAAAACGATGGACAATGTTGAGAAAGAAAATTATATCGTGATATATAAATTGATATATTCATATTAAGTGTTTATTGTGGACCAAGACTCCTAAAGCTTTGGATATTCTTCATATTCTGTGTGGCGCTCAGTTCAGAAACAGTGATAGAAATCATCTTTTCCAATACGTTTAAAATGATTATTACCTTTATAAAGGTAATTTATTACCTTCATTTTTAACCTAATTAAATGTGTGCATCATTATTTGTGTCAAATTCTTACATTTAACCTATAAATTCAATTATAATAATGAGACAATAGTGCGATAAATCAAACGGAATCAACAGAATCCATCTTTGCAATGCAGAAACACACACATATATTGATTCATTCAATCGATTCATTCAAACTCCTGCTTCATTCGGGAACGAAGCATTTGACTCTTAATGAGCGAGTCACTGAATCAGTACATCAAACGATTCATTCAAACGTCTGATTCATTCGAGAACGAAGCATTTGACTCTTAATGGTCGAGTCACAAAATCATTAACTCAACCGATTCATTCATTCGTCTGATTCATTCGGGAACAAAGCATTTAACTCTTAATGAGCGAGTCACTGAATCATTTATTCAATCGATTCATTCAAACATCTGATTCATTCAAGAACAAAGCACTTGTCTCGTACTGAGCGAGTCACTGAATCATTTATTCAATCGATTCATTCAAACATCTGATTCATTCAAGAACAAAGCACTTGTCTCGTACTGAGCGAGTCACTGAATCAGTAATTCAAACAATTCATTTGTTCATTCAGTAACGAAACACTATCATAACACTAACACTTTCAAACTATTTTGGTTGGTGAAAGAGCAAAAAACAAGCAATAGTGTGTCTAAAATGTAAGTGACTTAATATTAACTTCTTGTTTATTGAACTGTTGCATAAACATCCACATCACATGTGTGCGGCACGGTTTCACAAACGAGGTTTAAGCTCGTTTCAGAATAAAATACATCTGTTTTCACTGACAGCATTTCTTAAAATATATCAGTGTTTGTCTCGAGGATTTTTTCTAAGACACGTTTATAAAAGCTACTAAGACTTCATCTGACCGGCGTCTGTGAGAGCAGGCCGTTGTGTGATTGTGTGATTTACTCTCAGAGAAAGAGTAAACGCAGGAGTTGAGCGTGAAGGTGTGCTGACCGAATGGCTGTTCTCCTGGTCCGACTCGCGCTCGCGCTCCTCCTCTCTTCCTCCTCTCCACACGATGGCTTCCGTCTGATACTCCTTCCTGCACAGATTGTGTCGGTCCGACAGACTCGCCCTCCGGACCACTTTCCTGCAAACACAACACCTTATATTGTGTGCAGACGACTGAGCGTGATGCAGTGCTCGTTGTGTCCAGCAGGGGGCAGCATGTGTGTGTGTGTGTGTGTGTGTGTGTACATGAGTGTGAGTGTGTGTGTATGTGTGAGTGTGTGAGTGTTTGAGTGTGAGTGAGTGCGTGTACATGAGTGTAAGCGAGTGTGTGTGTGTGTGTGTGTGTACATGAGTGTAAGCGAGTGTGTGTGTGTGTGTGTGTGTGTGTGTGTGTGTGTGTGTGTGTGTGTGTGTGTGTACATGAGTGTAAGCGAGTGTGAGTGTGTGTGTGTGTACATGAGTGTAAGCGAGTGTGTGTGTGTGTCCAGTAGGGGTCTGTGTGTGTGTGTGTGTGTCCAGTAGGGGTCTGTGTGTGTGTGTGTGTCCAGTAGGGGTCTGTGTGTGTGTGTGTGTGTGTGTGTGTGTGTGTCCAGTAGGGGTCTGTGTGTGTGTGTGTGTGTCCAGTAGGGGTCTGTGTGTGTGTGTGTGTGTGTGTGTGTGTGTGTGTGTGTGTGTGTGTGTGTGTGTGTGTGTGCAGCATGTACCCGCGGCTGCCGGCGCTGCTGGTTCGGCGACACAGGGACGTCTTGTGCTTCAGCTGCGACTTCATGATGATGTCATGCTTGTGCTTCAACTCCAGCAGGTGATTCCTGAACTCCTCATCCTCACACAGATCTGAGCACACACACACACACACACGCACACGCACACGCACACGCACACGCACACGCACACGCACACACGGCTGATTCAGCATCGTGGGATTTCACGTTCCTATTAAGTTATGACATTTACAATCATGCACTTA
>JAWRVZ010000742.1:40000-42500 GCA_037043235.1 Rhodeus uyekii
AATCCATGGATGGCAGGCTTTTGAGTGTCCTTGCAAAGAAAGGTGGCTATATTGGTCACTGATTTGTTCTTGTTTGGTTTTTGAATGTCAGAAATGTATATTTGTGAATGTTGAGATGTTATATTGGTTTCACTGGTAAAAATAAATAATTGAAATGGGTATAAATTTGTTTTTTGTTAAGTTGCCTAATAATTATGCACAGTAATAGTCACCTGCACACACAGATATCCCCCTAAAATAGCTAAAACTAAAAACTACTTAAAATATTGATACAAAAATATTCAGCTTTGATATTAATGAGTTTTTTGTGTTCAGTGAGAACATGGTTGTTGTTCAATAATAAAATTAATCCTCAAAAATACAACTTGCCTAATAATTCTGCACTCCCTGTATACAGTAATACCTCGGTTTACGAGTTTAATTCGTTCCAAGAGCGAGCTCGTAAACCAAAATGCTCGTACACCAAAACAAATTTCCCCATAAGATGCACTAAAAATCAATTAATTCGTTCCACATGACCACAAATGCCCATTTTAAATATTTTTTTGGTTTTACCCTATTCATTGCAGTTAAAATTGTACCCATTAAGATCTCATATAAATACTAATTAATAATTGACAATTAAACTCTAGAAATACTTGACAATTTACTGTAATGCATGTCAGGTTTGAGCAGCCTGCTTGGAGGAGAGAGAGGAGGGAGGAGAGGGGAAAGCAAGGATGAAAACAAATGAGTGAATTTATTATTATAGTGCAGAAAACAAACGAGTGATAATCCAGAGTTAGAGTTAAAGTCGTGGACCATGGGAGCCGCAAACGAACGAATTCGCGGGAGCCGCGAGAGAACGAATTCGCGGGAGCCGCGAGAGAACGAATTTGCGGAAGCCGCGAGAGCACTAGGGGAGCGCGGGGCACAAAGTAACGCGGGGTAAATAGTAACAGCGATTTTTTTAGATAGTTGCAGGGGCATAAATGTGACGTGCTAAAGGGCTTTTCACACACTGTTTGCACACGTCTTCTGGCCATTTTTCGAGAAATTTCATAGAAGTTTGGATGAGAACCACAGGAAAAACTCTTTTGGCAGCATGTAAATATTTTTTGTTATAGTAGTTGTCTTTCGATTTTCAAAGAATGTGTGAAAGATTGTTAGTCTAATCTTATATTGTTATGATTACCATCTTCTTGGCTAAAAGATGGTTCCATTTTGAAAGACGTGAAAAACACATAGTGGCTGCTATCCGGTCCTGAAGTAAACAAGACAGCGCGGGGTTAGTTGTAACACTAAGCCGCATTGAACAAGATGCATCTATTAAAACGTTTTTCATGTCATTACATTGTTCAAAACACAACAAATGTAAAAAATAAAGGAAAAAAAGTTATGCTTATGATCATCAAGACGCAACTTTTTTAAACAAATAAAAATACATGAATGAACTTGCATTGGATAACATGGTGTTACAACTAACCCGCTGTCTGTTAAAACGAGCCCCGCTCACGGGGTAAGAAGTCACATTTTACTCTTGCGCTTTTGCCGATACTGCAGAGAAACGGCAGGTCCGACGAACATGAAAACAGTGCTCATTTGTAGGAGAGGCTTATATGTTGTTTGTATGAAAATATGGTTTGTCTAACTCTATTACTTTGTTTATTATTTGGCTAAAACCGTGTATATTTCACTACGTGAACAATAGTGATCACAATTAATTAATGTTTAGAATATGAGGTAAAAACTTCTGTAAATCACTTATAAAAGTATCACTGTGGTGAATGATAGAGCCAATGAATGAGTTAAGGGGTGATAAAGGGGTTGGAACCTCCTGACTGTGTTATGAGAGGCTGTCATTAGGATATTTCATGTAAATGCGCACAAGGATGCAGAGCGTTAGGACTTTTTCCACACAGAACTGCGCATGGGTGAGGGACATTTTTTCTCGTACACCGATTCGACCCTCCATGCTCGTACACCAATTTGCTTGTATACCAAGTCGCTCGTAAACCGAGGTATTACGGTATTTATATATATATATATATATATATATATTGATCAGGATGTTTTTCAATTTGATCAGTTTTGCTTTTGGACACAAATTACAGAACATTATTATTAATCTCATAATTATTCTCTGTGTGAAAAAGCAGATGAATGTTTGGGACGAGATGTTTTTTGTGTTGCAATTCGTTTTTCTCGCATGCAAAACATTATTAACATCATAAATATGTGTTTCAATAATCACTCTTATTTAATAAATATTTGATGATGGTTGTAAATATGGGACGTGATTGTGAAGAAGAGTTTACATTAATCACACGCTTTTATCATCATTCAAGAAACACATTGACATTCTAATCAGTTCTTGCTTTCCCTGGGAATCAAACCCATGACCTTGATGTTGCAAGCGCTGCTCTCTACAGTTAGACACACAGGAAACACTGGATGGAGTGTGTATGTGTGTGTGTGAGAGAGGACAGATCGTCTCATCCGCTCTGAGCCGTTTGAAGAT
>JAWRVZ010000742.1:47500-55000 GCA_037043235.1 Rhodeus uyekii
ACTGAAATTGATAATCACTTGAACGAGACGTGCTGTTAAATCTCACACCATGATTAGTGATTGTGCGTTTGTGCGTCTATGAAACTATTTTCACACGAAACCGAAGCCTCAAACGCACGAATCCCGCGGCTCCGTTACTGCGGGTCTCTGAGGTCACGACCTGCTCCACCGCTGCTTAATACGATTAGTAAACATGAGAAGCAAACAGACGACGGAAGGTTTAATCTCCTCGTTAATGAATTAGTGTGTGCTGATAAACACGGCATCGTCAGAGATCGTTTCAACTATTAAAACCTCAATCATATTCGTAGCTTTGCTGAAAATCACGCGAGCGGCTACTAAACACTCAGTTAAAGCTGGTGTGCAACGAAGCGGCATCTGTTTTAATGAAGAATAAACACTTAATCAATCACTGAACTGGCAGAAAACAGCCTCATCAGAGCAGATAATCACACGGGCCAGACTATACGGATAATCCCATGGGATTAAAGCGCATCTCTCGTGCAGTCAAACACTTCCCTTCCTCCTGAACCGCTCCATCATCATCATCTAGAAGTGATCTTTACCTTCGCCCGGATCGTTCCTGGCCGAGGCTTCCAGCAAAGCCACGCTCGCCGCAAACGAAACCCTCTTCCGGTTCTCCAGCGCGTTCCCGTGTCCGCGCCGTTTGTCGGCCTTGCGCTTCTTGTTCTGCATGTCTTTCTCGTAGACGGCCCATCGCTTGAGCTGCTGCGTGCGGCGCTTCTGAGCGGCTCGGAGACGCTCCAGACTCGGCACCTTATCCAGCTGCTGCAGCTCCGACAGCAGCTCCAGGTGACTGGCCATGATGGGAGGAGGAGGAGGAAGAGGAGGAGGAGGAGGAGGGGTCTAGCACGGGCTGCACCTCCCTCCCAAACCTCCACCCTTCATCCTGAACCTGCAGGAACACACAGATTACGATCTATCAGAGTCAGAGTCTCTGAACTCCTGAAACACTCCATTGAGTTTTACAATATCCCTCATTATCATAATATATGCACAGCCTAAAGGGGCGGGGCTTGAGTTATAAAGGGGCGGGGCTTGGGTGAGTCAGTTGTGTGTTGAAACTGGCGGTTATAGGAAGGGGCGTTTCCCAAACACAACACACTGCTACAGCGACCAATCAGAGCACAGTGTGCTTTCAGGAGGAGGGGCTTCATAGAGACAGGAACTAAACTGAGCGTTTCTGACAGACTGGGAAGAGACGACATCAAGCAATTATTTTATCACACAAGACATCATTCTTACTCATCACTGATGCATTAAATTGATCAAAAGTGACAGTAAAGACATTTATTAAGTTACAAAAGATTCTATTTCTAATAAATTATGTTCTTTTGAGCGATCAAAGAATCCTGAGAAATAAAATGCATCACAGTTTCCACAGAAATATAAACTGATTTCAACACTGATAATAATCATAAATCATCAAATCATGATATTATAATGATTAGTGAAGATCATGTTACAGTAAAGACTGGAGTAATGATGCTGAAAATACAACTTTAATCACAGGAATAAATGACACTTTACTATATATTCACATAGAAAACAGCTGTTTTACACTGATATAATATTACACTGTTTTACTGTATTTATCATGTAATAAATTCCGCTTTAATCACAGGAATAAATGACACTTTACTATATATTCACATAGAAAACAGCTGTTTTACACTGATATAATATTACACTGTTTTACTGTATTTATCATCTAATAAATTCCGCTTTAATCACAGGAATAAATGACACTTTACTATATATTCACATAGAAAACAGCTGTTTTACACTGATATAATATTACACTGTTTTACTGTATTTATCATCTAATAAATTCAGTTTTAATCACAGGAATAAATGACACTTTACTATATATTCACATAGAAAACAGCTGTTTTACACTGATATAATATTACACTGTTTTACTGTATTTATCATCTAATAAATTCCGCTTTAATCACAGGAATAAATGACACTTTACTATATATTCACATAGAAAACAGCTGTTTTACACTGATATAATATTACACTGTTTTACTGTATTTATCATCTAATAAATTCAGTTTTAATCACAGGAATAAATGACACTTTACTATATATTCACATAGAAAACAGCTGTTTTACACTGATATAATATTACACTGTTTTACTGTATTTATCATCTAATAAATTCCGCTTTAATCACAGGAATAAATGACACTTTACTATATATTCACATAGAAAACAGCTGTTTTACACTGATATAATATTACACTGTTTTACTGTATTTATCATCTAATAAATTCAGTTTTAATCACAGGAATAAATGACACTTTACTATATATTCACATAGAAAACAGCTGTTTTACACTGATATAATATTACACTGTTTTACTGTATTTATCATCTAATAAATTCAGCTTTAATCACAGGAATAAATGACACTTTACTATATATTCACATAGAAAACAGCTGTTTTACACTGATATAATATTACACTGTTTTACTGTATTTATCATCTAATAAATTCCGCTTTAATCACAGGAATAAATGACACTTTACTATATATTCACATAGAAAACAGCTGTTTTACACTGATATAATATTACACTGTTTTACTGTATTTATCATCGAATAAATTCAGCTTTAATCACAGGAATAAATGACACTTTACTATATATTCACATAGAAAACAGCTGTTTTACACTGATATAATATTACACTGTTTTACTGTATTTATCATCTAATAAATTCAGCTTTAATCACAGGAATAAATGACACTTTACTATATATTCACATAGAAAACAGCTGTTTTACACTGATATAATATTACACTGTTTTACTGTATTTATCATGTAATAAATTCCGCTTTAATCACAGGAATAAATGACACTTTACTATATATTCACATAGAAAACAGCTGTTTTACACTGATATAATATTACACTGTTTTACTGTATTTATCATCTAATAAATTCCGCTTTAATCACAGGAATAAATGACACTTTACTATATATTCACATAGAAAACAGCTGTTTTACACTGATATAATATTACACTGTTTTACTGTATTTATCATCTAATAAATTCAGTTTTAATCACAGGAATAAATGACACTTTACTATATATTCACATAGAAAACAGCTGTTTTACACTGATATAATATTACACTGTTTTACTGTATTTATCATCTAATAAATTCCGCTTTAATCACAGGAATAAATGACACTTTACTATATATTCACATAGAAAACAGCTGTTTTACACTGATATAATATTACACTGTTTTACTGTATTTATCATCTAATAAATTCAGTTTTAATCACAGGAATAAATGACACTTTACTATATATTCACATAGAAAACAGCTGTTTTACACTGATATAATATTACACTGTTTTACTGTATTTATCATCTAATAAATTCCGCTTTAATCACAGGAATAAATGACACTTTACTATATATTCACATAGAAAACAGCTGTTTTACACTGATATAATATTACACTGTTTTACTGTATTTATCATCTAATAAATTCAGTTTTAATCACAGGAATAAATGACACTTTACTATATATTCACATAGAAAACAGCTGTTTTACACTGATATAATATTACACTGTTTTACTGTATTTATCATCTAATAAATTCAGCTTTAATCACAGGAATAAATGACACTTTACTATATATTCACATAGAAAACAGCTGTTTTACACTGATATAATATTACACTGTTTTACTGTATTTATCATCTAATAAATTCCGCTTTAATCACAGGAATAAATGACACTTTACTATATATTCACATAGAAAACAGCTGTTTTACACTGATATAATATTACACTGTTTTACTGTATTTATCATCGAATAAATTCAGCTTTAATCACAGGAATAAATGACACTTTACTATATATTCACATAGAAAACAGCTGTTTTACACTGATATAATATTACACTGTTTTACTGTATTTATCATCTAATAAATTCCGCTTTAATCACAGGAATAAATGACACTTTACTATATATTCACATAGAAAACAGCTGTTTTACACTGATATAATATTACACTGTTTTACTGTATTTATCATCTAATAAATTCAGTTTTAATCACAGGAATAAATGACACTTTACTATATATTCACATAGAAAACAGCTGTTTTACACTGATATAATATTACACTGTTTTACTGTATTTATCATCTAATAAATTCCGCTTTAATCACAGGAATAAATGACACTTTACTATATATTCACATAGAAAACAGCTGTTTTACACTGATATAATATTACACTGTTTTACTGTATTTATCATCTAATAAATTCCGCTTTAATCACAGGAATAAATGACACTTTACTATATATTCACATAGAAAACAGCTGTTTTACACTGATATAATATTACACTGTTTTACTGTATTTATCATCTAATAAATTCCGCTTTAATCACAGGAATAAATGACACTTTACTATATATTCACATAGAAAACAGCTGTTTTACACTGATATAATATTACACTGTTTTACTGTATTTATCATCTAATAAATTCAGCTTTAATCACAGGAATAAATGACACTTTACTATATATTCACATAGAAAACAGCTGTTTTACACTGATATAATATTACACTGTTTTACTGTATTTATCATCTAATAAATTCCGCTTTAATCACAGGAATAAATGACACTTTACTATATATTCACATAGAAAACAGCTGTTTTACACTGATATAATATTACACTGTTTTACTGTATTTATCATCTAATAAATTCAGCTTTAATCACAGGAATAAATGACACTTTACTATATATTCACATAGAAAACAGCTGTTTTACACTGATATAATATTACACTGTTTTACTGTATTTATCATCGAATAAATTCAGCTTTAATCACAGGAATAAATGACACTTTACTATATATTCACATAGAAAACAGCTGTTTTACACTGATATAATATTACACTGTTTTACTGTATTTATCATCTAATAAATTCTGCTTTAATCACAGGAATAAATGACACTTTACTATATATTCACATAGAAAACAGCTGTTTTACACTGATATAATATTACACTGTTTTACTGTATTTATCATCTAATAAATTCTGCTTTAATCACAGGAATAAATGACACTTTACTATATATTCACATAGAAAACAGCTGTTTTACACTGATATAATATTACACTGTTTTACTGTATTTATCATCTAATAAATTCCGCTTTAATCACAGGAATAAATGACACTTTACTATATATTCACATAGAAAACAGCTGTTTTACACTGATATAATATTACACTGTTTTACTGTATTTATCATCTAATAAATTCTGCTTTAATCACAGGAATAAATGACACTTTACTATATATTCACATAGAAAACAGCTGTTTTACACTGATATAATATTACACTGTTTTACTGTATTTATCATCTAATAAATTCCGCTTTAATCACAGGAATAAATGACACTTTACTATATATTCACATAGAAAACAGCTGTTTTACACTGATATAATATTACACTGTTTTACTGTATTTATCATCGAATAAATTCAGCTTTAATCACAGGAATAAATGACACTTTACTATATATTCACATAGAAAACAGCTGTTTTACACTGATATAATATTACACTGTTTTACTGTATTTATCATCTAATAAATTCCGCTTTAATCACAGGAATAAATGACACTTTACTATATATTCACATAGAAAACAGCTGTTTTACACTGATATAATATTACACTGTTTTACTGTATTTATCATCTAATAAATTCAGCTTTAATCACAGGAATAAATGACACTTTACTATATATTCACATAGAAAACAGCTGTTTTACACTGATATAATATTACACTGTTTTACTGTATTTATCATCTAATAAATTCCGCTTTAATCACAGGAATAAATGACACTTTACTATATATTCACATAGAAAACAGCTGTTTTACACTGATATAATATTACACTGTTTTACTGTATTTATCATCGAATAAATTCAGCTTTAATCACAGGAATAAATGACACTTTACTATATATTCACATAGAAAACAGCTGTTTTACACTGATATAATATTACACTGTTTTACTGTATTTATCATCTAATAAATTCCGCTTTAATCACAGGAATAAATGACACTTTACTATATATTCACATAGAAAACAGCTGTTTTACACTGATATAATATTACACTGTTTTACTGTATTTATCATCTAATAAATTCAGTTTTAATCACAGGAATAAATGACACTTTACTATATATTCACATAGAAAACAGCTGTTTTACACTGATATAATATTACACTGTTTTACTGTATTTATCATCTAATAAATTCCGCTTTAATCACAGGAATAAATGACACTTTACTATATATTCACATAGAAAACAGCTGTTTTACACTGATATAATATTACACTGTTTTACTGTATTTATCATCTAATAAATTCTGCTTTAATCACAGGAATAAATGACACTTTACTATATATTCACATAGAAAACAGCTGTTTTACACTGATATAATATTACACTGTTTTACTGTATTTATCATCTAATAAATTCTGCTTTAATCACAGGAATAAATGACACTTTACTATATATTCACATAGAAAACAGCTGTTTTACACTGATATAATATTACACTGTTTTACTGTATTTATCATCTAATAAATTCCGCTTTAATCACAGGAATAAATGACACTTTACTATATATTCACATAGAAAACAGCTGTTTTACACTGATATAATATTACACTGTTTTACTGTATTTATCATCTAATAAATTCTGCTTTAATCACAGGAATAAATGACACTTTACTATATATTCACATAGAAAACAGCTGTTTTACACTGATATAATATTACACTGTTTTACTGTATTTATCATCTAATAAATTCCGCTTTAATCACAGGAATAAATGACACTTTACTATATATTCACATAGAAAACAGCTGTTTTACACTGATATAATATTACACTGTTTTACTGTATTTATCATCGAATAAATTCAGCTTTAATCACAGGAATAAATGACACTTTACTATATATTCACATAGAAAACAGCTGTTTTACACTGATATAATATTACACTGTTTTACTGTATTTATCATCTAATAAATTCCGCTTTAATCACAGGAATAAATGACACTTTACTATATATTCACATAGAAAACTGCTGTTTTACACTGATATAATATTACACTGTTTTACTGTATTTATCATCTAAAATTCAGCTTTAATCACAGGAATAAATGACACTTTACTATATATTCACATAGAAAACAGCTGTTTTACACTGATATAATATTACACTGTTTTACTGTATTTATCATCTAATAAATTCAGCTTTAATCACAGGAATAAATGACACTTTACTATATATTCACATAGAAAACAGCTGTTTTACACTGATATAATATTACACTGTTTTACTGTATTTATCATCTAATACATTTCTGAAGAGATTCTTCACACCCCTAATGTGTTTTAGGTGTTTCACTCA
>JAWRVZ010000742.1:60000-83451 GCA_037043235.1 Rhodeus uyekii
GTCCATGTGTGTGTGAACATGAGTGTGTGTGTGTGTGTGTGTGTGTGAACATGAGTGTGTGAGTGCGTGTGTGTGAGTCCATGTGTGTGTGAACATGAGTGTGTGTGTGTGTGTGTGAACATGAGTGTGTGCGCGCGTGTGTGTGAGTCCATGTGTGTGTGAACATGAGTGTGTGTGTGTGTGTGAACATGAGTGTGTGCGCGCGTGTGTGAGTCCATGTGTGTGTGAACATGAGTGTGTGTGTGTGTGTGAACATGAGTGTGTGCGCGCGTGTGTGTGAGTCCATGTGTATGTGAACATGAGTGTGTGTGTGTGTGTGAACATGAGTGTGTGTGCGCGTGTGTGTGAGTCCATGTGTGTGTGAACATGAGTGTGTGTGTGTGTGTGTGTGTGTGAACATGAGTGTGTGAGTGCGTGTGTGTGAGTCCATGTGTGTGTGAACATGAGTGTGTGTGTGTGTGTGTGTGTGAACATGAGTGTGTGCGCGCGTGTGTGTGAGTCCATGTGTGTGTGAACATGAGTGTGTGTGTGTGTGTGAACATGAGTGTGTGCGCGCGTGTGTGTGAGTCCATGTGTGTGTGAACATGAGTGTGTGTGTGTGTGTGAACATGAGTGTGTGCGCGCGTGTGTGTGAGTCCATGTGTATGTGAACATGAGTGTGTGTGTGTGTGTGTGTGTGAACATGAGTGTGTGCGCGCGTGTGTGTGAGTCCATGTGTGTGTGAACATGAGTGTGTGTGTGTGTGTGTGAGTCCATGTGTGTGTGAACATGAGTGTGTGTGTGTGTGTGTGTGTGTGTGTGTGTGTGAACATGAGTGTGTGCGCGCGTGTGAGTCCATGTGTGTGTGAACATGAGTGTGTGTGTGAGTCCATGTGTGTGTGAACATGAGTGTGTGTGTGTGTGAACATGAGTGTGTGCGCGCGTGTGTGTGAACATGAGTGTGTGTGTGTGTGTGTGTGTGTGTGTGTGAACATGAGTGTGTGCGCGCGTGTGTGTGAGTCCATGTGTGTGTGAACATGAGTGTGTGTGTGTGTGTGTGTGAACATGAGTGTGTGCGCGCGTGTGTGTGAGTCCATGTGTGTGTGAACATGAGTGTGTGTGTGTGTGTGAGTGTGTGTGTGAACATGAGAGTGTGTGTGTGAACATGAGTGTGTGTGTGTGTGAGTCCATGTGTGTGTGAACATGAGTGTGTGTGTGTGTGAACATGAGTGTGTGTGCGTGTGTGTGAGTCCATGTGTATGTGAACATGAGCGTGTGTGTGTGTGTGTGTGTGTGTGTGTGTGTGAACATGAGTGTGTGTGTGTGTGTGTGTGTGAACATGAGTGTGTGTGTGTGAACATGAGAGTGTGTGTGTGAACATGAGTGTGTGTGTGTGTGTGTGTGTGAACATGAGTGTGTGTGTGTGAACATGAGTGTGTGTGTGTGAACATGAGTGTGTGTGTGTGTGAACATGAGAGTGTGTGTGTGTGAACATGAGTGTGCGCGCGTGTGTGTGAGTCCATGTGTGTGTGAACATGAGTGTGTGTGTGAGTCCATGTGTGTGTGAACATGAGTGTGTGTGTGAGTCCATGTGTGTGTGAACATGAGTGTGTGTGTGTGTGTGTGTGTGTGAGTCCATGTGTGTGTGAACATGAGTGTGTGCGCACGCTTTCATTATTAAATCACACTTCCAATAATAGTGTATAAATAAAACAGATGTTTGCGATGTTTCACTATTATAGTTAAAACTTTAATAAATTATTCACACATTAAAGTTTTATGAATTCAACGGATTAGACATCCTTCTTGATTATGAATATTTATTAAGTAAATAAACATTTGGGAAAAAACTAAATTGCTGGACGATCCGCATTTCCTGCCGTCGAAACTTCCCGGCGCTCTTTCAATCCCACAATCCCCTGCTCCGTAAACGCTCGTCTAAAACGTCAGATTAAACGGAAGACGTGCGGCGACTCTGCAGATTCAGAGCTAATTAAAGCAGCCGGTCTCTCGCCGCTCGCGCTGGAGTCGCTGCTTCTTCTTCTTCTTCTTCTGCTGCTTCAGAGAAACCAGCGCATTAATATTTCACACGCAACCAACGACTCAAACCAGGATTCAGGACTGGAGCGGACAAACAGCAATGCAGCAGCCCATAAACTAATGAAAACATGGATGCATGCAGACCTCCTACACAACTGAGCACAACTACACACACACACACTCACACACACACACACACTCCTCCTGCCTGGTACAGGCCGGTACAAGTAAAGGCCGAGAGAAGGAAGCACTCAAAATATCTGACACCAAACCACATTCAGCTCAACCTGTGGGTCAAATAAACAAACCCGGCCTGAAGAAGAGCAGATGTTCCTGAGCGAGAACCAGATCATGAACCGTCAGAACCCACGCATACGGTTCTCACACCAGCGCTACACACACACCTCTGACTCGCAGACGCTTAACTCTCGCACAAACCAACATCTCACACTCTCATTCTGAAAGCAACTTCCAAACACGTCATTTAAAGTCAAAGGCTTGATTCCAGGAAACACAACACACGTGACACTTCCACAGACGCACAACAACACAAGAGAGTCCGAGAAAACACACGTGACACTTCCACAGACGCACAACAACACAAGAGTCAACAGAGAAAACACACGTGACACTTCCACAGACGCACAACTACACAAGAGAGTCCGAGAAAACACACGTAAAGCTCATATGATAACGAGTCCATGTTTTTGTCATCATTCAAGAAACACACTGACATTCTAATCAGTTCTTGCTTTCCCTGGGAATCGAACCCATGACCTTGATGTTGCAAGCTCTGCTCTCTACTGTTAGACACATATTAATGCTTCACTCAGACAAAAATCTAAATGCATGTAAACTGTAAGATTCACACGAGGAAAACCTCAATGGGAGAAAACGATGAACCTTCAACCTCATCAAATCTCACGGTCGTTATCAGAACAGCATCAATGTAACGACACGCGTTCCTGCGGCAGAGAAGAAGACGAGGAGGAACTCGTTTATAACGGAACACGACACCAGAACGCTCGGATGGGCAGAACATAAACATCAAATCAACCGAGACGTCCATCACTTCATGAAAGAACAGCAGCAAACGGAGACATGCATGCATTCTCTGGAGTGTGTGTGTGTGTGTGTGTGTGTGTGTGTGTGTGTGTGTGTTGGCTCGTGTTCACGCAACAACAATGCAAGGAAAGTCTTCTACAAAGTCTCTTCGGCACCAGCCGCTTCCTCACACACACACACACACACACACACACAGTTACTGGCCCGGCCTGTGAGGTCATTTCCTGTACAGGGTGTAACGCTGTGTCTGATTGGCTGACGGCCTCATTACTAAAGCCACATGGAGTATGTAAACACACACACACACACACACACACACACAACCGCATTCACACACACACACAGTCTGATGGCAATCGGGTAAAAGTTCATCCATTTAACACACGCTTTTATCATCATTTAAGAAACACATTGACATTCTAATCAGTTCTTGCTTTCCCTGGGAATCAAACCCATGACCTTGATGTTGCAAGCGCTGCTCTCTACGGTTTCAGCTACAGTTAGAATAGTAACTAATAAGTTTGCATGCGTCTCTCAAGACAAAATAAGACAACATACAACTCAACACCTGTTTTATATCCCACAAACCGAAGTACTCTGTAATAACTGCAACACCCTAGCAACAAACCAGAACTCCTTAGCAACACCCTAGCAACAAACCAGAACTCCGTAGCAACACCATTGCAATAAACCCTGAAGTCCATAGCAACACCCTAGCATTAACCCGACCTCCTTAGCAATAACCTAAACTCCTCATCAACACCCTAGCAACAATCCAGAACTCCCTATCAACACTGTAGCAACAACCAAAAACTCCTTAGCAACACCCTAGCAACTACCTAGATCTCAAAAGTCATCCGTCACTCAACTATACATAACATTAAAATATCAAAATAAGATTTTACTTTTTACAACACACAACTTGACTTTTCAACTCGAATTTTCCAGCATCAATACTTTTACTAAACTGAATCAACACTGAATTAAATTGATCTGATTATTGGCACTATTGACGTTTGATTCTGCTATTTTCCTGGTTATGACTGAAGCTGCTCTGAAATAATCTGTGCTGAATAAAGCGCCGCAGAAAATAAAGCTGACAATCACTGAAATTTGTGTGGCATTACAAAAATGGTGTGGAGGAAGAAAGTGCATCAGTAAAGCTGCATCATTCACACTCTGACACGCGTCTTAATCTGATCCGCCCACGTCAAGCTGTAAACCGCGGCGCAAACAGCCCAGATTAAACAACACGGCAAACTCAGGTCAAACCCAACGGCTTCAGGAAACAGCTTTTGCTGTCGATCGCTGAGAGCAGAACACACGCGTTCATGAAGACGGCGTGTTTGAACAGACGTTAATATTACATGAGTCAAAAATCTCATTTCTGCTGCTGGAATTATTCATCAGCACAAACTCACACGCCAACAGCAAATCAAAACACGCGTGCATGCATGTCAACATCAGAGGACGGGGGGGGGACTCGCACACCACAGCCAAACAAAGCAAACGCGCGTCAACAACCCTTCAGATCAACACATGCCGTCAATCTCACACTCATGCGTTTATCAGACGCTTTTATCGGCGCATTCAAGAAACACGTCGACATTCTAATCAGTTCTTGCTTTCCCTGGGGATCGAACCCATGACCTTGATGTTGCAAGCGCCGCTCTCTACTGTTAGAGAACCAGGAAAGCCTGAAATCTGACAGATTTCTCAAAAAACCCAAGCCATTAGGATTCTCGCTTTCAGTCACGTGTTCACGATATTTTAAGCAAAGAATACAGTAAATGTATATAAAACTCTTATTGTCGGTCTGAAAACATGCAAATAGTGTTTGCCTTTCTTCTCCGTAACAAATGGCGACAGAAACTGAAAGTTACGAGAGTTACTGAATTTGAAAACGCGTGAAAAGGATTATCTTTCCTAAACTAATGATCTAATCTGTCGAAAGCGATTCGACTGAATGTCTATTAAACATTCAGATCTGCGAGTTGTCGTCACGTACAGATATGAAACAACTTCAGTGTTTTCAATCTCATAGAATCAATAATTCTGTTTTAAATATGTTCAAATTATCATAGAATAATTGGGGGGAAAAAACATAGTTCGAATAGAACAAATCACCTTTGGAAAGTAACTTGGCCTTTGAAATAATGATCAGTTACATTGTTACACCAGTAGGTGGCGACAAGTGGCTCAAAAACGGTTTTAATAGTTCATTCAAATTAAACATTTTAAATAGACTGCAGCAATTAACATTTGTCAGACCCTCCAGAAAAAGAGGGTATTTGTTTTAAGCTCTATTTGCTCCCAGTGAGATTAATGGATATGTTAAACACAGAGAAAATTTACATTTCATGCCGACTTTAAAATGCCGTCATCTGTGGCGGGAAGATAAAGTGTGTATGCTGAATATGTGAGCGCATGCGTGCGGGACAGAACCAAACTCTTCCTCCAGCAGCTGAAGGGCGCCGATCTGAACTCTTCATAAAGCATTTAAAGGTCACGGAAAGCCTCACAAGAGCCACTG
Source organism: Rhodeus uyekii (assembly GCA_037043235.1). Classification (NCBI taxonomy): domain Eukaryota; kingdom Metazoa; phylum Chordata; class Actinopteri; order Cypriniformes; family Acheilognathidae; genus Rhodeus; species Rhodeus uyekii. The sequence continues at coordinate 65,618 of JAWRVZ010000742.1, forward strand.
ATCAAAAGAGAAGCTCAAATGCCACTGAAGCCTTGCTGTTTAAAGCACAGCGTCTTCAACGGGTGTGTAATAATCCTGAGCAGACATCAGGCTTTCAATACCACCAACCTTCAACCCACAACCCCCAGCAACGCCCTAGCAACAACCCACAACTCCTTAGCCACACCATAGCAACAACCCACAACCCCCAGCAACGCCCTAGCAACAACCCACAACTCCTTAGCTACAATCCAGAACTCCTCAACATCAACCTAGGACTCCTTAGCAAAACCCTAGCAGCATCTCATTACTCCTTTAGCCACACCCTAACAACAACACAGAACTTCATAGCAACACCCTAACAACAACACAGAATTTCATAGCAACACCCTAACAACATCTGTAAAGTTAATTTAGAGGTAAAGGAAACTGCAGCTGACGTGAATGATAAACAGACTTTCTTTTCTGCACAGGAAACAAAAAATTATTTCAGTCTTTCTACAATTTTTCAAGTTTAATTCGACGTGTTTTAATGTAATTATTTGTGAAATGTGCAAGCGATTCGCATTAAATCCCACATTCATTTGGATGTAAAGGGGATTTTAATCGAGGTGAAGGACATCCAGAGAGCCGACCTTCACAAGAACAAGGTTTCTGGGCTCATTTACTCTGGCAGTACCATGGTATTCTTTAAAGCACCATCTAAAAGTAATTCATATAAAATAATTCATGCATTCATATAAAAATACCATGGTATTAGCACAGACTTTACTAGTTAACTTTGTTTACATTCCACAGATGATTTGAATGGAAACTAAACACAGGATGTGGAGTTTTGATAAATGTCAAACATTTAAATAACGAACAAGTCAAACACATGAATCAAATTCATTTCACAAAAGATAAACAAGGTGATAATTTCAGGACAGTTGCGATAAACGGCGACGCGCGTCGAATCGAGGACGCGAATAACGGTCCGCATTCCGCGCGCACGCGCACAGATCAATACGGTTATCGATGTGTGGATTGATCACGGATCAATGCGCGTGCACACGGACATCAGACCGACCGATAAACGAGTCGTTTAACGGACACGAGTGCTCATAAAGTTGCTGAGAAGCAAGAGGAGGCGCGCGGACGCGAGAGGAACGACCTTCCTCTCCTCTGAGGCGACGAGCCCGCAAACAATTCCCGGGGAAACGAGTTCTGGCGGCAGAATCCATGGTGACGTGTGTGAATGTGTGCGTGTGTCTACTTACCGCGCGCAGAAAGCCGTTATATTCCGAAACGCGTGTCGCGGAAAGTGCGGCGCGGGAGATCTCGAGCTTCGGTCTGAAGTCACTCCTCCCGGGCGGGGCTCGATCACTCACATCCTGCAGGAAATCACCCTCATCTTCCCACAGATCCTTAAACTCTCCAACACATCCAAACCGTTCATGCTGTTTATTCATAAACAATATCATGCCCTTCTAAGTTAACAAACTGACAGATATTGATTCAGAATACTTGTTTAGGCTATATGGTCAGATCAAAAATATATGAAACTAGCTTTTCTTCTCTGATGACGTGTTTAGTGCTGCGAGGGCGGGGCAACCTGTCGCTCATCCAATCAAAATTAAGCCCCGCCCTATATTTGCTCACATGACCAACAATCATCCAATCAATTCCCCACGCCCTACAGTTGCTATTTTTTGTGAAGCGAATATATATTCGATACTCGATATTCGGCACATTAGAAGATAATTATTAATGGATAAAGCCAAAATATCTCACCAAATTATGTCTAAATCTCATTTAAACCTTTGAGAGGTTAAAATCCATGTAATGACTCTCTATATGTGTTCATTTATTCTATGTATAAAATATAAGTAAAATATAACTATGTATAAAATACTATGATTTCAGAAATACAACTGTATGTTTTGAATACTATTATTTATTCAAAGGTATTTTAAAAATGGTCATGGCTTAATTTTAATGTATTCTAATATTTAAATATCATTCTTTTTGCTTTTAATTAGATGATAGGTTTGAGTTTGAGATTGGAATAAATGTTCAGTGATGGAAATGTAGTTTTTCATTAAATCTGCCCCTTTAATCTGATTTCCAGGGTCACTGAAAAGGCTTTTATGAACATCATTTTAAATACATAAATGGTGTTTATATAAAACCGGCTTGAGACTTTATAGACGCTAGTGTGAATCAAAATGAAGAAGCAAGATGGAAAACTGCATTTGATATTCTACTGTTCTCGCCGCATATCCTAAAAAACTAGGTCAGCACTGTGTGTTTCTGGCTGTGAGAGAGAGTTTTTGTCAGTGTGTGTGTGTAAGAGAGAGAGAGTGTGTGAGTGAGAGAGAGAGAGAGTGTGTAGGAATGTATGTGTGAGAGAGTGTGTGTGTGACAGAGAGAGAGTGTGTGTGTGTGTGTGCGTTTGAGAGTGTGTGAGACTGTGTGTGAAACTGTGTGTGTGTGTGTGACAGAGAGAGAGAGAGAGTGTGTGTGTGTCTGTTTGAGAGTGTGTGAGACTGTGTGTGAAACTGTGTGTGTGTGTGTGTGTGTGACAGAGAGAGAGTGTGAGACTGTGTGTGTGAGTGAGTGTGAGTGTGTGTTTGAGAGGGTGTGTGTGTGTGTGTGTGTGTGTTGCACATCACGTCAAGATGGTGACTGAGTGCGTCTCTCTTGCAGTCTAGAGCTCTGCATGTTTAAGCATCATCATCTGTCTCCTTCTCTCCTGCTGTATAATCTGTGTGTCACAGACAGATGGTTCCCCGCAGAGAGAGAGAGAGAGAGAGAGAGAGACGGTGGGGGAGACATTAGTGAAGAAATTACTGTTTATCATGGGATGCATATTTCAAAAACACTGGTTCTTATTTGAGAGGCAAGCCATAGGAATATTGAGCAAGAAAACAGCATCACCTTGCTTCGTCTGCTTACAGCGCGTTATTTCTGGGACACACACATTTTCCTCATGCATTCTGCTGTTTTCCGCCGCATGTAGGATTGGAATTCCTGGTCCATCTGTATCCCTACGCTGCAAATCATCCGGTCGCTGCTCTCCCAACAGTGGTTTTGCTCTGGATCGATTAGTTCTTGCAGGCTGAACAGGCCTGAGAGGATCCGAACGCACTTCATCAAGCGTCCCGTCGAGACCTTCAGTCTGTCTGTCTTCAATCACGTCCATCTTCTTAAGCACTTTCCATTACAGATCGATTAGAGCCGAATCGATCGCAATTATGCACATGCTTTTATTCTGCCAGTGATGACAGTAAATTGAGTTATGTCTGCACTGAGGTATTGTGGATCATAGACGACACTAAAAGCTCCTTCAATCACAATCTTGCTTCTGCAATTATGCTTTAACAACATTAATCGTTCTTTCTGTCTTCCTTTGTTTCATTTAAGCCTCATCAGCGTGTGAAAGCTGGACTGAGACGCAACAACATGAACCTGATTCAGCTTTGACTCAAGCTGTTTGTCAGGTCAACTCAGCCATCACACGTCTGTGTGTGTGTGTGTGTGTGTGTGTGTGTGAATATGAATATGAATATGAATAGTTAAAGATGGTTTTAAGAGCTGCTCTCACAGCTGGGCTCCTCAGAGGCGCTCTCAGTTTCTGTCAGACTTCACGCATCTCTGAGCATGTTTAGATGTTCTTGTGTTTTGGCTGTAGAGTCAGACTCAGGCGTGGTAAACGCTCATGAATAAAACAGCAGAGCACTGGACTCAAATCCAACTGCAGCAACACTTGCTATTGCGGTTTTCATTCAAGATGCCTAATCCATAATCTCATAATGCTTGTGAGACGTTATAAGCACAGCAAACGTCTGCATGGTTAGCCGTGTGACTGAGACTCAGACCCGCGAGCAGCTGCTCCGAACATCTTCAGATCTGCAATTATCCAAAGTGACTTACATTGCATTCAGAGTAGACATTTCATCAGTTCTTACCTTCCCTGAGAGTCAAACAAGTGCTGCAATGAACACAACCCAGAACTCCTTAGCAACACCCAAGCAACAACCCAGAACTCCTTAGCAACACCCAAGCAACAACCAAGAACTTCCTATCAACACCCTAGTAACAACCCAGAACACCTTAGAAACAACCCAGAACGTCCTATCAACACCCTAGTAACAACCCAGAACTTCCTATCAACACCCTAGTAACAACCCAGAACACCTTAACAACAACCCAGAACTCTTTAGTAACTTCCTAGCAACAACCAATAACAACTTAGCAACACCCTAGCAACAACCCAGAATGTCCTATCAACACCCTAGTAACAACCCAGAACACCTTAGCAACAACCAAGAACTCCTTAGCAAAACCCAAGCAACAACCAAGAACTCCTTAGCAACATCCTAGCAACAACCCAGAACGTCCTATCAACACTCTAGTAACAACCCAGAACACCTTAGCAACAAACCAGAACTCTTTAGTAACTTCCTAGCAACAACCAATAACTCCTTAGCAAAACCCTAGCAACAACCCAGAATGTCCTATCAACACCCTAGTAACAACCCAGAACACCTTAGCAACAACCCAGAACTCTTTAGTAACTTCCTAGCAACAACCAAGAACTCCTTAGCAACATCCTAGCAACAACCCAGAACGTCCTATCAACACCCTAGTAACAACCCAGAACACCTTAGTAACTCACTGTCAACAACCAAGAACTCTTTAGCAAAACCCTAGCAACAACCCAAAACTTCCTATCAACACCCTAGTAACAACCCAGAACACCTTAGCAACAACCCAGAACTCTTTAGTAACTCACTGTCAACAACCAAGAACTCCTTAGCAAAACCCTAGCAACAACCCAGAACTTTCCATCAACACCCTAGTAACAACCCAGAACACCTTAGTAACTTCCTAGCAACAACCAATAACAACTTAGCAACACCCTAGCAACAACCAAGAACTCCTTAGCAACATCCTAGTAACAATCCAGAACTCCTTAGCAACATCCTAGTAACAACCCAGAACTTCCTATCAACACCCTAGTAACAAACCAGAACGCCTTAGCAACAACCCAGAACTCTTTAGTAACTTCCTAGCAACAACCAATAACAACTTAGCAACACCCTAGCAACAACCAAGAACTCCTTAGCAACATCCTAGTAACAACCCAGAACTTCCTATCAACACCCTAGTAACAAACCAGAACACCTTAGCAACAACCCAGAACTCTTTAGTAACTTCCTAGCAACAACCAATAACAACTTAGCAACACCCTAGCAACAACCAAGAACTCCTTAGCAACATCCTAGTAACAACCCAGAACTTCCTATCAACACCCTAGTAACAAACCAGAACGCCTTAGCAACAAGCCAGAACACTTCAGTAACTCCCTAGCAACAACCAAGAACTGCTTAGTAACACCCTATCAAAAACACAGGCCATTTTAGTAACTCATTATCAACAACCTGAAACTCCTTAGCAACAGCTTAGCAACAACCAATGACTCCCTAGCAACAACAACCCAGAACATCATAGCAACAACCTAAAAACAACCCAGAACTCCCTAGTAACACTCTAGCAATAATACAGAATTCCCTTGCAACACCCTAGCAACAACCCAGAACTCTTTAGGAACACCCTAGCAACAACCTAGAAGACTTCAGTAACTCCTTAGTAACAATCAAAAACTCCTAGAAAAAAACAGAACTTTTTAGTAACTCGTTATCAACAACCTGGAAGTCCTTAGCAATACCCTAGCAACAATGCAGAACTCCCTAGCAACAACCTAATAACAACAACCCAGAACATCATAGCAACCTAAAAACAACCCAGAACACCTTAGCAATACCCTAATAATAATACGAACTCCCTTGCAACACCCTAGCAACAACCCAGATCTCCCTAGCAACACCGTAGCAACAGCCCGTGACTCCCCGTTGGCCCTGGTGTGGTTGTGAAGTGAAACACGTGACTCTATGATCCTCACTAATGATTTGCTCTATATCATGCCTTTAATAACAGGAACAGGGAGAATTCAGCAAAATCTCTTCATCATTCTGAGCCATCGCGCATTAGCAGTGTTTGATGTGGAAGAGCAACAGCGCCACCTGCCGCCGCACTGCTGAATCCCGGTGAAGCGGGAGCGTGTCTGAGCGCTTGCCTTCTGCAGGACTTTATCTGAGGATCTTCGGAAACATGAAACAGCGTCTGATCCTCAAACACACATTTATACAGGTATTGCTGTGAAACTGAGACACTTCACACACATTCAGTCTAATTAATAAAATACAATGCAATATAAATAACAACAGTAATAAAAAGGGAATGAATCCCTCATTAGAATGAGTTGAACGGCCGTCCCACTTTAACAAAAACTATATGTTTGATAATTATGAAAGATTTATGCGTTTCTGTTCTTATTAGCGAAACATTATTCTCCTCAGAACGTCATTTTACTGACAAAGAACCAGAACCAATATATTGATCACATAGTTCATTATGATAAATGTTGATTTATAATAGAAGCACAACTTTACCAGCATTCAGCCCACATGACAACAACAACAACATTACACACGAGCATATGTCAGCACAAGCGCGCCACCTTCAGGCGTGAACATCAAACTACACACACTCTCTCTCTCTCTCTCACAACATACACACACACACACACACACATACTCACATTCTCAGTCACACTCTCACACACACACACACACACTCTCTCTCATACACACACACACACACACACACTCACTCTCGCTCTCTCTCACACACACACTCACTCTCTCTCGCTCTCTCTCATACACACACACACACACTCTCTCACACACACACACACACACTCTCTCTCATACACACACACACACTCACTCACTCTCGCTCTCTCTCACACACACACACACACACTCTCTCTCATACACACACACACACACTCACTCTCGCTCTCTCTCACACACACACACTCTCTCACACACACACACACTCACTTTCTCTCTGTCTATCCTCATGGATCAGTTATTGTATAATTTCCTCTCAGCTGCTGAACGAGGATAATCTGTGTGTTGATAATATCACGCTGAATCAATCCAGCAGAGATTTGTTAATAATAGAGTTCAGACTGAGGCCTTTGTGCAGAACTTACGCAACAAACACACACACACACACACTGTTTCACCTGCTTTCCATGAGAAACCGTGTGTGTATAAATGTGTGTGTATAACGGTGTGTGTCGGACAGCCGGCTCTGATCCTGATCCCGAGGCACGTGCGGGAGGAGTCGGAGTCGAGCCAACGGCAGCTGACGGCCCTCAAATCAAACACAAATCCAGTTACATGTCCTGCTTACAGTAACACACACACACACTCCCCTGCACACACACCAGCATCGCATCACTGTTAATCCCAGCGCAGGAGAGCCGCTTTCCTCCATAAAGAAGCTTGTGTGGAACGGAAGATTCCCCGATGTTAAAGACGCTGATGAAGAAGAAGAAGAAGAAGAAGAAGAAGATATTTCAACTGATGTTTGTTTCCAGTTTCTGCAATTCATTCAGATCAAAATCATGTTGTTGTTGTTGTTGACATTTCCTTCAGAAATAATTCATGGTTAAACAATGTTTACAATGTAACATCCAATGTGTGTGTGTGAGAGAGAGAGAGTGTGTGTTTGTGTGTGTATGTTTTTGTGAGTGTGTGTGAGAGTGTATGTTTGTGTGTGTATGTGTGTGAGAGAGAGTGTATTTTTATGTGTGTGTGTGTATGTGTGTGTTAGAGAGTGAGTGTGTGTTTGTGTGTGTGAGAGAGTGTTTATGTGTGTGTGTATGTCTGTGAGAGAGAGAGAGAGTTTGTGTGTGTATGTATGTGAGAGTGTTTATGTGTGTGAATGAGAGAGAGAGAGAGAGAGAGTGTATTTTTGTTTGTGTGTATATGTGTGTGTTAGAGAGTGAGTGTGTGTGTGTGTGTGAGAGAGAGAGTTTGTGTGTGTATGTATGTGAGAGAGTGTTTATGTGTGTGTATGAGAGAGAGAGAGTGTATTTTTGTTTGTGTGTGTATGTGTGCTCAGTTATTGATACTCTCACACACCCACAAACACACACTCTCTCTCTCACACACTCGCTCGCTGTGACGTCACGCGATGACGCGCTCTCGGCTCCATCTGTCTGTCAGACAATAGCGGCTCGTGCTTTTGTCTCGCGGCAGCAGCGCGTCGGTCGCGCGTCAGATCATCGCCGGACGCGCGCACAGCTCGCAGGTCAGATCAATACTGTCAGTGTGTGTTTGTGACGCTCATTAATGTCTGCGATCAGTCGCTGTTTCTGCAGAATAATGTCATGTGTGTGTGACAGTCACGCTTTGGGCGGTTGCTATGGGAAGTAGACCTGTTGCTATGGGCGCGTGTGCAGCGGGAGCGCGCAATATTCTCTTTGTCCGGCTGGAAAATCTGCGCGATGCGTGTGTGTGTGTGTGTGTGTGTGTTTGATTACAGGTGAACATGACGAGCACATGCTCTCAACGCAAAGGTCACGGGGTCAATCCCAGAGAATACATGAACACAATGTCTACATTTAATGCAATCATATCGCTTTGGGTAAAAGTGTCTAACAAACCCTTGCAGTGTGTGTGTCTGTGTCTGTGTGTGTGTGTGTGTGTGTGTGAGAGAGAGAAAGAGAGAGAGAGAGAGTGTGTGTGTGTGTGATAGAGAGAGAGAGAGAGAGAGAGAGAGAGAGTGTGTGTGTGTGTGTGTGTGTGTGTGTGTGTGAGTGAGCGAGAGAGAGACTGTGTGTGTTCTTCAAGTAGAACAGAAGGAAAGATGGATGGAGGAGAAACATCTGGTTAATAATGTTTTCCGGTTAGAGTCGAAACGAGCAAATGAATGATAAGTTTGAGCTTTATTGTCTCTGAATTATCCTGCGTTTGCACATTTTGTCTGTGTTGATATTGTTGTGTTGATGATGAGGGCGGGGCAGCAACCTGTCAATCACATGAGATCCACCAATAGCAAACCACAACCATCCAATCAGAATCAAGCTCCGCCCACATTTTTCAGCAGTGAAAACATGCAGTAAAAGCTGCAGATCAGGATTAGTGGAGTAAGTCAAGAGCTCTTTCCCTTTGTTGATCAAGGTGAGCGTCTCATCCCTCCATCCGCCTTACAGCATCATGAACAGAAGCCAATTATCACTGCAGCACGAGAGAGAGAGAGAGAGAGAGAGAGATTCTGTTCAGCAGATTTCTCTAGATTCAGAGTCTGACGCTGGGAGCCAAACCACAACAACCCATTTATAGATTAAGACTCTTAACTCAATCTGAAAGGAAAGTGTCAGTAAAACAGTGTAATATTATATCAGTGTAAAACAGCTGTTTTCTATGTGAATATATTGTAAAGTGTCATTTATTCCTGTGATTAAAGCTGAATTTATTAGTTGATAAATACAGTAAAACAGTGTAATATTATATCAGTGTAAAACAGCTGTTTTCTATGTGAATATATAGTAAAGTGTAATTTATTCCTGTGATTAAAGCTGAATTTATTAGTTGATAAATACAGTAAAACAGTGTAATATTATATCAGTGTAAAACAGCTGTTTTCTATGTGAATATATAGTAAAGTGTCATTTATTCCTGTGATTAAAGCTGAATTTATTGGGTGATAAATACAGTAAAACAGTGTAATATTATATCAGTGTAAAACAGCTGTTTTCTATGTGAATATATAGTAAAGTGTCATTTATTCCTGTGATTAAAGCTGAATTTATTAGATGATAAATACAGTAAAACAGTGTAATATTATATCAGTGTAAAACAGCTGTTTTCTATGTGAATATATAGTAAAGTGTCATTTATTCCTGTGATTAAAGCTGAATTTATTAGATGATAAATACAGTAAAACAGTGTAATATTATATCAGTGTAAAACAGATGTTTTCTGTGAATATATAGTAAAGTGTCATTTATTCCTGCGATTAAAGCTGAATTTATTAGATGATAAATACAGTAAAACAGTGTAATATTATATCAGTGTAAAACAGCTGTTTTCTATGTAAATATATAGTAGTGTCATTTATTCCTGTGATTAAAGCTGAATTTATTAGATGATACAGTAAAACAGTGTAATATTATATCAGTGTAAAACAGCTGTTTTCTATGTGAATATATAGTAAAGTGTCATTTATTCCTGTGATTAAAGCTGAATTTATTAGATGATAAATACAGTAAAACAGTGTAATATTATATCAGTGTAAAACAGCTGTTTTCTATGTGAATATATAGTAAAGTGTCATTTATTCCTGTGATTAAAGCTGAATTTATTAGATGATAAATACAGTAAAACAGTGTAATATTATATCAGCGTATAACAGCTGTTTTCTATGTGAATATATAGTAAAGTGTGATTTATTCCTGTGATTAAAGCTGAATTTATTAGATGATAAATACAGTAAAACAGTGTAATATTATATCAGTGTAAAACAGCTGTTTTCTATGTGAATATATAGTAAAGTGTCATTTATTCCTGTGATTAAAGCTGAATTTATTAGATGATAAATACAGTAAAACAGTGTAATATTATATCAGTGTAAAACAGCTGTTTTCTAAGTGAATATATAGTAAAGTGTCATTTATTCCTGTGATTAAAGCTGAATTTATTAGATGATAAATACAGTAAAACAGTGTAATATTATATCAGCGTAAAACAGCTGTTTTCTATGTGAATATATAGTAAAGTGTCATTTATTACTGCGATTAAAGCTGAATTTATTAGATGATAAATACAGTAAAACAGTGTAATATTATATCAGTGTAAAACAGCTGTTTTCTATGTGAATATATAGTAAAGTGTCATTTATTCCTGTGATTAAAGCTGAATTTATTAGATGATAAATACAGTAAAACAGTGTAATATTATATCAGTGTAAAACAGCTGTTTTCTATGTGAATATATAGTAAAGTGTCATTTATTCCTGTGATTAAAGCTGAATTTATTAGATGATAAATACAGTAAAACAGTGTAATATTATATCAGCGTAAAACAGCTGTTTTCTATGTGAATATATAGTAAAGTGTCATTTATTCCTGTGATTAAAGCTGAATTTATTAGATGATAAATACAGTAAAATAGTGTAATATTATATCAGTGTAAAACAGCTGTTTTCTGTGAATATATAGTAAAGTGTCATTTATTACTGCGATTAAAGCTGAATTTATTAGATGATAAATACAGTAAAACAGTGTAATATTATATCAGTGTAAAACAGCTGTTTTCTATGTGAATATATAGTAAAGTGTCATTTATTCCTGTGATTAAAGCTGAATTTATTAGATGATACAGTAAAACAGTGTAATATTATATCAGCGTATAACAGCTGTTTTCTATGTGAATATATAGTAAAGTGTGATTTATTCCTGTGATTAAAGCTGAATTTATTAGATGATAAATACAGTAAAACAGTGTAATATTATATCAGTGTAAAACAGCTGTTTTCTATGTGAATATATAGTAAAGTGTCATTTATTCCTGTGATTAAAGCTGAATTTATTAGATGATAAATACAGTAAAACAGTGTAATATTATATCAGTGTAAAACAGCTGTTTTCTAAGTGAATATATAGTAAAGTGTCATTTATTCCTGTGATTAAAGCTGAATTTATTAGATGATAAATACAGTAAAACAGTGTAATATTATATCAGTGTAAAACAGCTGTTTTCTATGTGAATATATAGTAAAGTGTCATTTATTCCTGTGATTAAAGCTGAATTTATTAGTTGATAAATACAGTAAAACAGTGTAATATTATATCAGTGTAAAACAGCTGTTTTCTATGTGAATATATAGTAAAGTGTCATTTATTCCTGTGATTAAAGCTGAATTTATTAGTTGATAAATACAGTAAAACAGTGTAATATTATATCAGTGTAAAACAGCTGTTTTCTATGTGAATATATAGTAAAGTGTAATTTATTCCTGTGATTAAAGCTGAATTTATTAGTTGATAAATACAGTAAAACAGTGTAATATTATATCAGTGTAAAACAGCTGTTTTCTATGTGAATATATAGTAAAGTGTCATTTATTCCTGTGATTAAAGCTGAATTTATTAGATGATAAATACAGTAAAACAGTGTAATATTATATCAGTGTAAAACAGCTGTTTTCTATGTGAATATATAGTAAAGTGTCATTTATTCCTGTGATTAAAGCTGAATTTATTAGATGATAAATACAGTAAAACAGTGTAATATTATATCAGCGTATAACAGCTGTTTTCTATGTGAATATATAGTAAAGTGTCATTTATTCCTGTGATTAAAGCTGAATTTATTAGATGATAAATACAGTAAAACAGTGTAATATTATATCAGCGTAAAACAGCTGTTTTCTATGTGAATATATAGTAAAGTGTCATTTATTACTGCGATTAAAGCTGAATTTATTAGATGATAAATACAGTAAAACAGTGTAATATTATATCAGTGTAAAACAGCTGTTTTCTATGTGAATATATAGTAAAGTGTCATTTATTCCTGTGATTAAAGCTGAATTTATTAGATGATAAATACAGTAAAATAGTGTAATATTATATCAGTGTAAAACAGCTGTTTTCTGTGAATATATAGTAAAGTGTCATTTATTACTGCGATTAAAGCTGAATTTATTAGATGATAAATACAGTAAAACAGTGTAATATTATATCAGCGTATAACAGCTGTTTTCTATGTGAATATATAGTAAAGTGTGATTTATTCCTGTGATTAAAGCTGAATTTATTAGATGATAAATACAGTAAAACAGTGTAATATTATATCAGTGTAAAACAGCTGTTTTCTATGTGAATATATAGTAAAGTGTCATTTATTCCTGTGATTAAAGCTGAATTTATTAGATGATAAATACAGTAAAACAGTGTAATATTATATCAGTGTAAAACAGCTGTTTTCTAAGTGAATATATAGTAAAGTGTCATTTATTCCTGTGATTAAAGCTGAATTTATTAGATGATAAATACAGTAAAACAGTGTAATATTATATCAGTGTAAAATAGCTGTTTTCTATGTGAATATATAGTAAAGTGTCATTTATTCCTGTGATTAAAGCTGAATTTATTATTTGATAAATACAGTAAAACAGTGTAATATTATATCAGTGTAAAACAGCTGTTTTCTATGTGAATATATAGTAAAGTGTAATTTATTCCTGTGATTAAAGCTGAATTTATTAGTTGATAAATACAGTAAAACAGTGTAATATTATATCAGTGTAAAACAGCTGTTTTCTATGTGAATATATAGTAAAGTGTCATTTATTCCTGTGATTAAAGCTGAATTTATTAGATGATAAATACAGTAAAACAGTGTAATATTATATCAGTGTAAAACAGCTGTTTTCTATGTGAATATATAGTAAAGTGTCATTTATTCCTGTGATTAAAGCTGAATTTATTAGATGATAAATACAGTAAAACAGTGTAATATTATATCAGCGTATAACAGCTGTTTTCTATGTGAATATATAGTAAAGTGTCATTTATTCCTGTGATTAAAGCTGAATTTATTAGATGATAAATACAGTAAAACAGTGTAATATTATATCAGCGTAAAACAGCTGTTTTCTATGTGAATATATAGTAAAGTGTCATTTATTACTGCGATTAAAGCTGAATTTATTAGATGATAAATACAGTAAAACAGTGTAATATTATATCAGTGTAAAACAGCTGTTTTCTATGTGAATATATAGTAAAGTGTCATTTATTCCTGTGATTAAAGCTGAATTTATTAGATGATAAATACAGTAAAACAGTGTAATATTATATCAGTGTAAAACAGCTGTTTTCTATGTGAATATATAGTAAAGTGTCATTTATTCCTGTGATTAAAGCTGAATTTATTAGATGATAAATACAGTAAAACAGTGTAATATTATATCAGCGTAAAACAGCTGTTTTCTATGTGAATATATAGTAAAGTGTCATTTATTCCTGTGATTAAAGCTGAATTTATTAGATGATAAATACAGTAAAATAGTGTAATATTATATCAGTGTAAAACAGCTGTTTTCTGTGAATATATAGTAAAGTGTCATTTATTACTGCGATTAAAGCTGAATTTATTAGATGATAAATACAGTAAAACAGTGTAATATTATATCAGTGTAAAACAGCTGTTTTCTATGTGAATATATAGTAAAGTGTCATTTATTCCTGTGATTAAAGCTGAATTTATTAGATGATACAGTAAAACAGTGTAATATTATATCAGCGTATAACAGCTGTTTTCTATGTGAATATATAGTAAAGTGTGATTTATTCCTGTGATTAAAGCTGAATTTATTAGATGATAAATACAGTAAAACAGTGTAATATTATATCAGTGTAAAACAGCTGTTTTCTATGTGAATATATAGTAAAGTGTCATTTATTCCTGTGATTAAAGCTGAATTTATTAGATGATAAATACAGTAAAACAGTGTAATATTATATCAGTGTAAAACAGCTGTTTTCTAAGTGAATATATAGTAAAGTGTCATTTATTCCTGTGATTAAAGCTGAATTTATTAGATGATAAATACAGTAAAACAGTGTAATATTATATCAGTGTAAAACAGCTGTTTTCTATGTGAATATATAGTAAAGTGTCATTTATTCCTGTGATTAAAGCTGAATTTATTAGTTGATAAATACAGTAAAACAGTGTAATATTATATCAGTGTAAAACAGCTGTTTTCTATGTGAATATATAGTAAAGTGTCATTTATTCCTGTGATTAAAGCTGAATTTATTAGTTGATAAATACAGTAAAACAGTGTAATATTATATCAGTGTAAAACAGCTGTTTTCTATGTGAATATATAGTAAAGTGTAATTTATTCCTGTGATTAAAGCTGAATTTATTAGTTGATAAATACAGTAAAACAGTGTAATAATATATCAGTGTAAAACAGCTGTTTTCTATGTGAATATATAGTAAAGTGTCATTTATTCCTGTGATTAAAGCTGAATTTATTAGATGATAAATACAGTAAAACAGTGTAATATTATATCAGTGTAAAACAGCTGTTTTCTATGTGAATATATAGTAAAGTGTCATTTATTCCTGTGATTAAAGCTGAATTTATTAGATGATAAATACAGTAAAACAGTGTAATATTATATCAGCGTATAACAGCTGTTTTCTATGTGAATATATAGTAAAGTGTCATTTATTCCTGTGATTAAAGCTGAATTTATTAGATGATAAATACAGTAAAACAGTGTAATATTATATCAGCGTAAAACAGCTGTTTTCTATGTGAATATATAGTAAAGTGTCATTTATTACTGCGATTAAAGCTGAATTTATTAGATGATAAATACAGTAAAACAGTGTAATATTATATCAGTGTAAAACAGCTGTTTTCTATGTAAATATATAGTAAAGTGTCATTTATTCCTGTGATTAAAGCTGAATTTATTAGATGATAAATACAGTAAAATAGTGTAATATTATATCAGTGTAAAACAGCTGTTTTCTGTGAATATATAGTAAAGTGTCATTTATTACTGCGATTAAAGCTGAATTTATTAGATGATAAATACAGTAAAACAGTGTAATATTATATCAGTGTAAAACAGCTGTTTTCTATGTGAATATATAGTAGTGTCATTTATTCCTGTGATTAAAGCTGAATTTATTAGATGATACAGTAAAACAGTGTAATATTATATCAGCGTATAACAGCTGTTTTCTATGTGAATATATAGTAAAGTGTGATTTATTCCTGTGATTAAAGCTGAATTTATTAGATGATAAATACAGTAAAACAGTGTAATATTATATCAGTGTAAAACAGCTGTTTTCTATGTGAATATATAGTAAAGTGTCATTTATTCCTGTGATTAAAGCTGAATTTATTAGATGATAAATACAGTAAAACAGTGTAATATTATATCAGTGTAAAACAGCTGTTTTCTAAGTGAATATATAGTAAAGTGTCATTTATTCCTGTGATTAAAGCTGAATTTATTAGATGATAAATACAGTAAAACAGTGTAATATTATATCAGTGTAAAACAGCTGTTTTCTATGTGAATATATAGTAAAGTGTAATTTATTCCTGTGATTAAAGCTGAATTTATTAGTTGATAAATACAGTAAAACAGTGTAATATTATATCAGTGTAAAACAGCTGTTTTCTATGTGAATATATAGTAAAGTGTCATTTATTCCTGTGATTAAAGCTGAATTTATTAGATGATAAATACAGTAAAACAGTGTAATATTATATCAGTGTAAATCAGATGTTTTCTGTGAATATATAGTAAAGTGTCATTTATTCCTGCGATTAAAGCTGAATTTATTAGATGATAAATACAGTAAAACAGTGTAATATTATATCAGCGTAAAACAGCTGTTTTCTATGTGAATATATAGTAAAGTGTCATTTATTACTGCGATTAAAGCTGAATTTATTAGATGATAAATACAGTAAAACAGTGTAATATTATATCAGCGTATAACAGCTGTTTTCTATGTGAATATATAGTAAAGTGTCATTTATTCCTGTGATTAAAGCTGAATTTATTAGATGATAAATACAGTAAAACAGTGTAATATTATATCAGCGTAAAACAGCTGTTTTCTATGTGAATATATAGTAAAGTGTCATTTATTACTGCGATTAAAGCTGAATTTATTAGATGATAAATACAGTAAAACAGTGTAATATTATATCAGCGTATAACAGCTGTTTTCTATGTGAATATATAGTAAAGTGTCATTTATTCCTGTGATTAAAGCTGAATTTATTAGATGATAAATACAGTAAAACAGTGTAATATTATATCAGCGTAAAACAGCTGTTTTCTATGTGAATATATAGTAAAGTGTCATTTATTACTGCGATTAAAGCTGAATATATTAGATGATAAATACAGAAAAACAGTGTAATATTATATCAGCGTAAAACAGCTGTTTTCTATGTGAATATATAGTAAAGTGTCATTTATTACTGCGATTAAAGCTGAATTTATTAGATGATAAATACAGTAAAACAGTGTAATATTATATCAGTGTAAAACAGCTGTTTTCTATGTGAATATATAGTAAAGTGTCATTTATTCCTGTGATTAAAGCTGAATTTATTAGATGATAAATACAGTAAAATAGTGTAATATTATATCAGTGTAAAACAGCTGTTTTCTGTGAATATATAGTAAAGTGTCATTTATTACTGCGATTAAAGCTGAATTTATTAGATGATAAATACAGTAAAACAGTGTAATATTATATCAGCGTATAACAGCTGTTTTCTATGTGAATATATAGTAAAGTGTCATTTATTCCTGTGATTAAAGCTGAATTTATTAGATGATAAATACAGTAAAACAGTGTAATATTATATCAGCGTAAAACAGCTGTTTTCTATGTGAATATATAGTAAAGTGTCATTTATTACTGCGATTAAAGCTGAATATATTAGATGATAAATACAGTAAAACAGTGTAATATTATATCAGTGTAAAACAGATGTTTTCTGTGAATATATAGTAAAGTGTCATTTATTACTGCGATTAAAGCTGAATTTATTAGATGATAAATACAGTAAAACAGTGTAATATTATATCAGTGTAAAACAGCTGTTTTCTGTGTGAATATATAGTAAAGTGTCATTTATTCCTGTGATTAAAGCTGAATTTATTAGATGATAAATACAGTAAAACAGTGTAATATTATATCAGCGTATAACAGCTGTTTTCTATGTGAATATATAGTAAAGTGTCATTTATTCCTGTGATTAAAGCTGAATTTATTAGATGATAAATACAGTAAAACAGTGTAATATTATATCAGCGTAAAACAGCTGTTTTCTATGTGAATATATAGTAAAGTGTCATTTATTACTGCGATTAAAGCTGAATTTAT
>JAWRVZ010000743.1:0-83386 GCA_037043235.1 Rhodeus uyekii
CCAGAGTTAATGTGGCACTGAACAGACCTCTTTTTCCCATTATAAATTATCTCAGTACTTAAAATCATTATTAATTAAATAATCACAATGAACGCCCGTGTCATCTTCCGACGCAGTGTAAAGTTGTCAGGAATGTTTCCCTTTGAAAGAAATTCTTGAATTCCATCATAAAACGTATATAAATCCATATTGTCCCTCATCACCAAATGACGTCACTATAAAGCGCGCACATGCGCAGTACCAATCGTTTTTCCGATACGGATCAAGTAGTCAACAGCCAATCAGCACGTCTGTGTTCATTCGGCAGCTCAACATAAATGCCTGTGATTGGTTGATTGGCTCAACGTTGCAATAAACAACAGTTCAGTCTTTGAAATCAAGGCTTTTGAAGTCTTCCGTTTTTTTCAGCTGTTTGAAGTGAACCCATTCCGGCATTCGAGGCCTTTCACTCGGTTAATTTACGTTACAATACCTTGCTTTATTTCACGCAAGCACATACTTTCCACAGATGTCAAAAGTAGTAGGTGTTGTGCCGACGGCCGACATGGCAGCTGTATTGTAGCTCAGTCCCTAGGGCGTCAGTGCTTTCATCGACAGGGTCGTGGGTTCGCTCCCAGGGAAAACATGACCTTGCTTAATGTCTTCTCAGCACGCAGTTTAGGTCACTTTTAGGTCTGCTAAATGGTAAGCAAACATTTATTCGCCATTCATTCATAATGAATTCACTTGCGTTTTCCTCCTCTGTTCGTTTCCCGGCGTGCCTCATTCCAGTCCTCTTTTTACTAACGGTTGAATGAATAAGTACTCAGCGCTGAGAGAGATAAATTGTCTCTCAACTTTATTCTTTATCTATTTGAATATGTATAGAGAAATGTCTAGGGGAGTAACAGAGACAACCAATGAGAGAAAATAGATAACATCATATAGGAATCTCAAACATGATAAGATCATATAGGAATTTCTACACATGCCAGAACCAAGTTTACATATGGTCAGTTGTCCAAGTTTTACCACGAATACATTGGGAGCCTGCTGGCCCTTCTGTTCCTTTACCATAGAAGTGGAGATTCATCCCCACTACATCCCCTAGTGGTCCATATACATATGTTGACATCTAACACAAAAACCCATTCATGTATTTTCAGTTCTGATACTAATACCTAATCCCTCAAATCTTACATCCTTTTATAGAGAAATTCAGAAGTATGGTATATTTATGCATTTGGATCACATTTTCCTCTATAGACCTCTGCTGAAACCTGCTGATGCACTTGCAAAGCTTTCGTGTAGCTCAAGCAGTAGAGCACTGGCGCTTACGATGCCAAGGTGATGGGTTCGATCCCAGGAAAACAAAAACTGATTCAATCTGCTCCTTGAGTGCTATGTTAGTCACCTTGGATGAAAGCGTCTGCCAAATGTACATGTCATGAACAAAACGTTAAAGAGAAGCTCTTTTACCCCTGCCTCATACACTTTGTAATTAACCGTTTTCGAATAGCTTTTACTTTAACAATAATAATATAGTTGGAACAGAGGACCCACCTACAGACAAAACTAATTTTGGTTACCATAATTTGCCTTTCAAATGACAAATGATTAAAAAAATAAAATATCTATACAATAAAATATACAATACTTTTCTTTTTTCCCTTCCACATTTAGCTTTTATGTGCCACAAATAAAAGGATTTTAGGTTTTTAGGAATGGAGGACAGGATACAAGATGATATACTGTGAATGACATATCTAAATAAATGCAGAAACCAATTAAAGGTAAACAGCAGACAATCAATTCATGAGACAAAATTCATGTTGTTAAAAATGTGTTACCCTTATTAAGTTGCTAGGGTAATGTAATCTAAATGGCTGCTAAGGGCGTGACAATTAATATAACAGTTACAGACCACATTTCTAGGCAGAAAGACCCAATAATAAGTCAACAGTTCTGTTTCATAATACTCTGTTTCAATTATCTGTTTACAAGAACTAATTTCTTCACTTGTGCGTTAAAGAATAATAGTTCTCGTTGCATCCTTGTTTCTGGACTGAAGAAATAGCACTCAAATATCTGTTTCATTCCAGTGTATAGCCTTAAAGAACTGACTTAAAATTGTATCATTGGCAAAAGACTCATTGTGTAATCCTTAGCTGACATCTAGTGGCTGTAGTTGAAATGTTGTTATTTTCATGTTAAAATTGTTCTAGTATATGCATCTCATAAATGTAGTTCTTTAAAGCCGTTTACATAAAGTCTTGCTTTTTTACTATAAATGAGAGCACATTTATGCTAATTATTACAATTAATAATTATAATAATTAATGTTATATTCATTAAATGATGTTTTATTAACAAAGTTCGGGAAGAGCACGTTCAAATGATTAACACAACCAACACGTCATCAGCAATTACACCTCATCCTATCAGCAGGAGAGGAAGCATGTATATATAGACATGTTTGACTCACCTACAGCTCTTTGACATTTTTCGGCATCCCTCCACCACCCCAACTCCTCACACTTAATTGTTCCTATCAAAGTCAGGATACGGGGGGAGTGCTCCAGGTTCGGGCTAAATACCGAGCTCGGAGCCCTCTCCTCGGACAGCACGCCAAATATGCTTACCATTTATTGCTCCTGAATCATTTGTAAGTGTGAACTCGTGAATTATGAATTAATTACGTTGACAAAACTAATTTTGGTTGCCATAAATTGCCTTTCATTTATATAGATAAAATATCTAATACTTTTTTTCTTTTTTCTTTTTCCTTCCACATTTTGTTTTTATGTGCCACAAATAAAAGGATTTTAGTTTTTTAGGAATAGAAGAAAAACACTCAAAATACAACTTTTTTTTTTTGCTACAAGATAAGAATATTAAGAGTAATAGTTCTCATTGAATCCTTGTCCCTGGACTGAAGAAATAGCACTCAAATATCTGTTTCATTCCACTGTATAGCCTTAAAGAACTAACTTAAAAATGTGTAATTGGCAAAAGACATTGGCATTCATTGCGTATGAATGACATTTAAATAAATACCAGCTAAAGGTAAACAGCAGAGAGTTAATTCATGAGTTAAAATGTATGTTGTTGTTATCCTAAACAGTTTACCTAGAGTGAGGTAAAATTACCCTATTATGTTTGTTTTATTGCGTTGCTTACTTCCTGTATAGAACTAATTTTAATGTGCATATGTGATATTATATTTCATTGTATTGGTTGAGATAAACAGTCCGTTGTGCATTAAGAAAAAACATGAACTAATTTGTTTCAGTCCATAACTTCATGCAGAGAACTATTATTATTGTGCATATTTGATATGACTGCATAGGGCAAAACAATCTGTTGTTTATTGAGGCATTATCTAAGTAAGTGGCATTGCATTGCTGACTTTATGCACAGAACTGTTTCTCATGTGCATATACATTGAACTAAACAATAACAATAACTAAACAATAACACAAACTAAACAATCTTTTGTGCATTGAGAAAAATAATGAACTAGTTTGTTTCATTCCATTGCTTGAATCATGCATAGAACAAATGTTATTGTGTATATGTGATATTACATTGCAAAATAGCAAAACAATATGTTGTGCACTGACAAAATTCATACATAGAACTAATTTGTTGCATGCCATTGCTTCTTTGTGCACAGAATTCTCATGTGCATCTGCATTAATGATGTGCATTGACAAAAAGTATGAACTAGTTTGTTGCATTGCATTGCTTTGTGCATAGAACTAATTTGTGCATATGTGATGTTTCATTCCATTGAGCAAAACAATGTGTTTTGCGTTGAGATATAACATTGACTAATTTCTTGCATTGCAATGCTTCATTTTGCACATAAATAATTCTCATGTGCATATGCATTATTGCTTTGCATTGGTTGAGCTAAACAATAAGTTATGCATTGAAAAATAGCAATAACTAGTTTAATGCAGTGCATTGCTTTACTATGTGCATAGAACTAATTTGTTGCATTGCATTGCTTTGTGCACAGAACTAATTCTCATGTGCATTATGCATTATTGCTTTGCATTGGTTGAGCTAAACAATTAAGTTGTGCATTGACAAGTAGCATGAACTAATTTGTTGCATTGCATTTCTTTGTGCATAGAACTAATTCGATGCATTGCATTGCTTTGTGCAAAAAACTAATTCTCATGTGTATATGCATTATTGCTTTGCATTGGTTGAGCTAAACAGTAAGTTGTGCATTGACAAGTAGCATGAACTAATTTGTTGCATTGCATTTCTTTGTGCATAGAACTAATTCGATGCATTGCATTGCTTTGTGCACAAACAGTTCTGTGCATAAAGTCAGCAATGCAATGCCACTTACTTAGATAATACCTCAATAAACAACAGATTGTTTTGCCCTATGCAGTCATATCAAATATGCACAATAATAATAGTTCTCTGCATAAAATTATGGACTGAAACAAATTAGTTCATGTTTTTTCTTAATGCACAACGGACTGTTTATCTCAACCAATACAATGAAATATAATATCACATATGCACATTAAAATTAGTTCTATACAGGAAGTAAGCAACGCAATAAAACAAACATAATAGGGTAATTTTACCTCACTCTAGGTAAACTGTTTAGGATAACAACAACATACATTTTAACTCATGAATTAACTCTCTGCTGTTTACCTTTAGCTGGTATTTATTTAAATGTCATTCATACGCAATGAATGCCAATGTCTTTTGCCAATTACACATTTTTAAGTTAGTTCTTTAAGGCTATACAGTGGAATGAAACAGATATTTGAGTGCTATTTCTTCAGTCCAGAGACAAGGATTCAATGAGAACTATTACTCTTAATATTCTTATCTTGTAGCAAAAAAAAAGTTGTATTTTGAGTGTTTTTCTTCTATTCCTAAAAAACTAAAATCCTTTTATTTGTGGCACATAAAAACAAAATGTGGAAGGAAAAAGAAAAAAGAAAAAAAGTATTAGATATTTTACCTATATAAATGAAAGGCAATTTATGGCAACCAAAATTAGTTTTGTCAACGTAATTAATTCATAATTAATGAATATAACATTAATTATTATAATTATTAATTGTAATAATTAGCATAAATGTGCTCTCATTTATAGTAAAAAAGCAAGACTTTATGTAAACGGCTTTAAAGAACTACATTTATGAGATGCATATACTAGAACAATTTTAACATGAAAATAACAACATTTCAACTACAGCCACTAGATGTCAGCTAAGGATTACACAATGAGTCTTTTGCCAATGATACAATTTTAAGTCAGTTCTTTAAGGCTATACACTGGAATGAAACAGATATTTGAGTGCTATTTCTTCAGTCCAGAAACAAGGATGCAACGAGAACTATTATTCTTTAGTGCACAAGTGAAGAAATTAGTTCTTGTAAACAGATAATTGAAACAGAGTATTATGAAACAGAACTGTTGACTTATTATTGGGTCTTTCTGCCTAGAAATGTGGTCTGTAACTGTTATATTAATTGTCACGCCCTTAGCAGCCATTTAGATTACATTACCCTAGCAACTGTATAAGGGTAACACATTTTTAACAACATGAATTTTGTCTCATGAATTGATTGTCTGCTGTTTACCTTTAATTGGTTTCTGCATTTATTTAGATATGTCATTCACAGTATATCATCTTGTATCCTGTCCTCCATTCCTAAAAACCTAAAATCCTTTTATTTGTGGCACATAAAAGCTAAATGTGGAAGGGAAAAAAAGAAAAGTATTGTATATTTTATTGTATAGATATTTTATTTTTTTAATCATTTGTCATTTGAAAGGCAAATTATGGTAACCAAAATTAGTTTTGTCTGTAGGTGGGTCCTCTGTTCCAACTATATTATTATTGTTAAAGTAAAAGCTATTCGAAAACGGTTAATTACAAAGTGTATGAGGCAGGGGTAAAAGAGCTTCTCTTTAACATTTTGTTCATGACATGTACATTTGGCAGACGCTTTCATCCAAGGTGACTAACATAGCACTCAAGAAGCACATTGAATCAGTTTTTGTTTTCTTGGTATCGAACCCATCACCTTGGCATCGTAAGCGCCAGTGCTCTACTGCTTGAGCTACACGAAAGCTTTGCAAGTGCATCAGCAGGTTTCAGCAGAGGTCTATAGAGGAAAATGTGATCCAAATGCATAAATATACCATACTTCTGAATTTCTCTATAAAAGGATGTAAGATTTGAGGGATTAGGTATTAGTATCAGATCTGAAAATACATGAATGGGTTTTTGTGTTAGATGTCAACATATGTATATGGACCACTAGGGGATGTAGTGGGGATGAATCTCCACTTCTATGGTAAAGGAACAGAAGGGCCAGCAGGCTCCCAATGTATTCGTGGTAAAACTTGGACAACTGACCATATGTAAACTTGGTTCTGGCATGTGTAGAAATTCCTATATGATCTTATCATGTTTGAGATTCCTATATGATGTTATCTATTTTCTCTCATTGGTTGTCTCTGTTACTCCCCTAGACATTTCTCTATACATATTCAAATAGATAAAGAATAAAGTTGAGAGACAATTTATCTCCCTCAGCGCTGAGTACTTATTCATTCAACCGTTAGTAAAAAGAGGACTGGAATGAGGCACGCCGGGAAACGAACAGAGGAGGAAAACGCAAGTGAATTCATTATGAATGAATGGAGAATAAATGTTTGCTTACCATTTAGCAGACCTAAAAGTGACCTAAACTGCGTGCTGAGAAGACATTAAGCAAGGTCTTGTTTTCTCTGGGAGCAAACCCACGACCCTGTCGATGAAAGCACTGACGCCCTAGGGACTGAGCTACAGTACAGCTGCCATGTCGGCCGTCGGCACAACACCTACTACTTTTGACATCTGTGGAAAGTATGTGCTTGCGTGAAATAAAGCAAGGTATTGTAACGTAAATTAACCGAGTGAAAGGCCTCGAATGCCGGAATGGGTTCACTTCAAAGAGTTGAAAAAAACGGAAGACTTCAAAAGCCTTGATTTCAAAGACTGAACTGTTGTTTATTGCAACGTTGAGCCGATCAACCAATCACAGGCATTTATGTTGAGCTGCCGAATGAACACAGACGTGCTGATTGGCTGTTGACTACTTGATCCGTATCGGAAAAACGATTGGTACTGCGCATGTGCGCGCTTTATAGTGACGTCATTTGGTGATGAGGGACAATATGGATTTATATACGTTTTATGATGGAATTCAAGAATTTCTTTCAAAGGGAAACATTCCTGACAACTTTACACTGCGTCGGAAGATGACACGGGCGTTCATTGTGATTATTTAATTAATAATGATTTTAAGTACTGAGATAATTTATAATGGGAAAAAGAGGTCTGTTCAGTGCCACAACTCTGGGACTGGCAATCACAGTGGAGTCAGAGGCTCTCAAAACAGGGTTATTGCTGGGTTATTGTCCAGTAACATTCACAGAGGTAAGCTGTGTCTCGCACCCATGTATTAAATGTATTAATTGCACAGACCAATTATAGAATCAGGCTCAAATGTTGGAGCCAAAGTAAGTCTTTTTGGCTCAGGAGCTAAAAAGCAGCATATGCAGTTTATGTTAGATCTTAGTCTAATTTTGATTTGACTCATGTGCTGCAACACCGATGACTAGCTGGATGCCAGCATATTTGATCATTTCTTTTTGTAGTGTTTAGTTGTGATTTGATTGACATGTTTTTAGTTTATGAGTGCTTGCTGTATGAAGTGACCGCATTATTAATTCATTACATTCATGTCTAGAGTTCGGGACCAAACGTGAAAGACATTGAGGACCACGCTTCCAAAAAGGAAGAAGCACAGTAAAGCATTTAGTAAAGTTTATCAATACTACTGGTAAGGTGTAGAGTTTCAGTGCATTTTATCATACAATGTTTGCTCAGAGAAATGTACTTTGATGCCAAAGCTTAGATTTTAAAGTGTATGATGGTTCTTAGAAAGATGTCTCTTGCAAGACAGCTCTTTAATTCAGTGTTTCAGTTCACAGTACAAGCTGCTCCACACAAACTCCCATCACGAATGTGCTGAACGTGTTTTCAGAACAGCTAAATGGCGCTGTTAAATGCCTCAGCTTTTCTGAAATCAGTGTAAATGATGTTTATGTTTCACAGGGCTTATTGTTTTCATTAAATGGTTACTACGTATGCAGCTACACAATGATGCATTATTTTTATTTTTATTTATTACTTTATACAATTAATACAATTGTAATACAATACAGCACATTTGTGGATAGAGATAATGCCAAGGATAAAATAAATAATATACAAAAATGTTCCCTTTCAAATCTTCAGACCTTTGTGCCTCAAGCCATTAAGCTTGAGGCACAAAGGTCTGAAGATTTGAAAGTGATACATTTTGATCTCATACGGTATATTTTAGAATATTATACATATATAAATATATGGTCGGGCAACCAACTTGTCTTGATCTACTCGATCGACTTGACACAACTGCATCACAGACAACATTCTAATTAAACCCCTGCATGTTTCTGACCATCTTTCATTACATTTCATGTGCAAGTTACTACTTCTGCAACACCAACCAGTCTACCAGTCACTTTCAGGCGAGACCTGCGCTCTCTTTCTCCTTCCCATTTTTTCTCTGTCGTTTCATCCTGTCTTCCTTCTCCCAAACAGTTCTCATCTCTGGATGTGAATACTGCAACAGACACTTTATTTTCCACTCTAACGTCTTGTCTAGACAATTTCTGTCCGCTCTCTTCGAGGTCACCGCGTGCTACTCCCTCTAACCCCTGGCTAACGGATGCTCTTCGTGAACCAAGTTAAGGGCATCTTGGAGAGAATGGCACAAATCAAAGGACCCGTCCGGCCATGAGTTTGTATAATTCTCTGCTCTCTACCTTTTCTACTGATGTCCATACCTGCAAATATTTGCATTTCCTCACCAAGATTAAAAGTGCTTCTAACATGCATGCCCTTTTCAAAACATTCAGCTCTCTCCTCTTTCCCCCTCCACCCTCTACCTCTTTAACTGCCAATGATTTTGCCCATTTCTTTATTAACAAAACTGCGACTATCAGCAGTCAGTTCTAAGCTCTACACACAGATGAAAATAGACCGACCTAATGATCTAATGTAACCAGAAACCTTTTTTCAACCACCTCTCCACTCACAGAGGTAGATGTATCTAAACTTCACATCACTCGTTGATAATTACAGACATGGCGCTCTCCTACCATTCATATCAAAAACTCTTGAACGTGTTATTTTTAACCAGGTATCTTCTTGTCCTCTCTCAGAATGGCCAGTTGGACATCAACCAGTCTGGTTGATCAACCAGTCTTCAAGGAGGTTAAGGTGACTTCAACCGAGACTGCATTACTATCCGTTGCTGAAGCTCTAAGGAGGGCAAAAGCTGATTCAAAATAGTCAGTTCTCATTCTTTTAGATCTATCTGCTGCCTTTGACACTGTTAATCATCATATCCTTCTGTCTACCCTCTCGTCACTAGGCATCCTCTTCAGTGGTTTGAATCCTATCTCACGGATGGGTCCTTCAGGGTTGCATGGTGCGGGGAGGTCTCCAAAGAATGTCAACTGGTGCTTCCGGTGTTCCACAGGACCTCTTGGACCACTTCTCTTCTCCACGTACACCACATCAGTGGGTCCCATCATAGAGGCACACGGCTTCTCCTATCACCACTACGCCAATTACACAGCTGTTTCTGCCGTTTCAACCTGATGATCCCACGGTGGCTGCGAGAATCACAAGCTGGCTCGCGGACATCTCGGCATGGATGAAAGAGCATCACCTGCAATTCAATCTGGCAAAGATGGAATTTAGGTCTGCCAGAACTCTTGGAGTGATCTTTGAGGACCTTCAAAGAACACATTGCCAAGACGGCTCAATCATGCAGGTTTGCACTGCGCAACATCAGGAAGATCAGGCCGTTCAGTGAGAAGCAAGCTACAACAACTTCTGATGCAGGCCATGGTCATTTCCAGGCTTGATTACTTGATTACTCTTTTGGTCAGACTTCCTGCTAGTTGAATCAAACCCCTGCAACTCTTCAGAACGCCTCAGCTTGTCTGGTCTTCAACCAACCCAAAATAACTCATGTCACAGAATGCAGATTCCTTGTCAAGGTGTAAAAGACTACTGAAAACACATCTCTTCCATGAGCACCTAACATGACACACACAATTTATTTTATTTTATTAATTCTCTTACTCCCTCTATTCCCCATGCTTGTACTACTTTTGTATATGTTCAAAACTTTGTATTGTAAGCACTTTGTACTTTTGTATGTTCAGGACAGATCGCTTTATGAATTCCTCAAGTTGTAAGTTGCTTTTGATAAAAAGCGTCTGCTAAATGAATAAATGTGTGTATATATATATATATATATATATATATCAAAATAGATGGTAAAGAGAAATGTTTCAATAAAGGTAAAATAATATCAAATACTATGGTAGTATAAAGTTGATTTTACACTATAAGATTGTGCTGCTGGTATCGTGTCTGGGATGGATAAGATTTCAAACATGTTTTTAAATAAATTTTTCAGGTGAATTGTCACATTCAATTGCTTTGTCTTTATTGAATTATGACTTACTGGCACATTAAGAAAACATTTGTGTGAACTTCAGAGAAGATATAGGTATATTCACAAATGGTGCATTAAGATGGTACATAGGTTTTATAGTTTTAATATGATCAGTGGTCCAAGTTTTACTACAGATATCTTATCTTATAGATAGATAGATAGATAGATAGATAGATAGATAGATAGATAGATAGATAGATAGATAGATAGATAGATAGATAGATAGATAGATAGATAGATAGATAGATAGATAGATAGATAATTTATTGTCATTTCACATGTACAAGTACAGTGTAACGAAATTAAACTTGAAGTCAAGTCTCCTAGCCGCTGCGTGTGCACTCGCCGCCATACTTTTTCCAGAAATTACAGAATGCAGATTAGCAAGCTTTACATACATTACACATAGGAAACATAATAATGCAATTTTACACACACAGTCCACGAGGTTTCACGTGTAGGAATTTTTTGTCCAGTGGAGTTTTGGGGGCGGAATAGATAAGAACAGATAGGCAGGACACTCAGACGGTTGAGAGGGAGAGAGTTAGTCACAGCATCAGGTGTTATGAGAACAGCTCTGTGGCTTTGTCCCTGAAGGAAGATAAGGGCGACCAGGCTGACGTCATCATGCTGGATTCCCAACAGAGAAATAGAGGCAGAAAAGTCTTAAAGTCCCTTTTTTTAATAATCCATTTTCGATCTTCGGTAATTTGTCCGGATCATAATCAGTTCAGTCAAGTTCAGTTCTGGTCCTCAGCACCGTGTCCAACCTTATAGCCAAACCAGATACCATCCGTGAAAGATCACCAAACTGTCTCGCTGTCCCGACTGTGTTGTTGCGGTACAGTTCACATAGGTTACGAGTCAGTTCCTCAATCTTAACCACTCGCAGATCTAATTCCTTCACACGGTCAGACACGGCCTCGAGGCAATTCTTCATATCCACAGACAGCGGCTCGGTGAATTTGCTCGCAGCTGTCTTCCCAATCTTCCGATAAGTCAGGAAAATTCCGAATCCAAAGAATAGGAATCCCGCTATCAGTAATCCAATCATATATAAATCTTCTGCATCTTCAATCGATAGTGCCTCTAGGCACAGGACCTGCCAGTTGTTCCATGGGTCCATTGCATACCCAGCAGCAAACGTCCCGTCCGGGCAGGTGGGCTCTCCCGGAGCTGCCTTTCTTTGTGAAAAAATCTTGTCGATCGCGCTGATTGACCAGTTGATCAATTCCATTTCAATATTGTCAGGAGTCCAGTAGCAGCGGGTCAGAGGAAAAAAACAGACAGAATGCTGCGCAAGGGCAAAGCAGGTCAGAGCGGAGCTTAGGAAAACACGTCTGCAGTGTCTGGAGTCAGGAAGTTATATCTTACTGACCCTCCTGTGCCTTTACCATAGAAGTGGAGATTCATCCTGTTCACCTAGTGGTCCATATGCTTATGCTATAAAATTATACTCATAATTAACAAATAAACAGATAACAGATTGATTATATAAAAGGCAATATATAGAAGAGGAAAATGTAAGATACAGGAGGAGTAAAGAAAAATAAGATAATAAATTGATAAGTATTTAAGAAGAATGCACATGTTTAAAATGTTATATCTTGGCAGTGTAAACTATAATAACTTGTGCGGAGTGTTGAACGAGAACGGGAGCGAGATTGGGTGTCCAAGTGAAAAGAAAAATGGTTTAAAAGGGAAGTCTTGTTGGAGAAATTCATCCATTGTTAAAACTTTATCTGTAGAATTAGTGTGACCATAAACTCATATGAACTCTGAGCATTGTAACTTTATAAATTTTAGACACAGAGTTGGGCCTGTTTCTCAGCCTTGAAGATGATGGAAAACATCAGGTGAGCCTTTGGGAACATAAAAAATAGGGGTGTTTATTTGGGACAAAGCAGTCAAAAGTCTTTTGTTTAAAAATCGTGTGACTATTTTCCACCAATAAAAATCAAGGGATATGTATGAGAAATATGCAGTGATGGCAAAAACACCAAGGTCAAGCCAAGAGAAAAAGATACTTAGCGAAATCCAATTGGACACTTGATGATAAGAAAAAGGTATAATGTGCGATGTATCAGACTGTAAAGTGAGATGATGTTTGGTTGTTTTTGAACCTGTCATCTCTCTTTTTGCCTGGCATAAAGACTACATCTTTGAAGATCAGAAACCTCAGACTCTGAGCCTTTTTTTCCTAGATTGATTTGAGCTCGTGCGGATTTGCCACAAAATATTTGGCGCCCAACGTGGGGCTTGTAAGAGATCAGGGTGACCCCTGCGGGGTTCCTGCTGGCAGTGGAGCTTACAAGACAAAAAGGCGCCTAAAAATAAACGAGGTAAGCATTTTTGCTTATTATTTTGCCTCGTGTGATCCCTTGTGGGCTGCAACCAAAAGTGGGGGCTGCCTTTAAAAGATCTCGGCAAACGAGCCCTAAAATTGACGAATTAACCCACGAGTTGTGGGTTCCGATCTTCGGAGACAGCGCATGCCGGTTGGTAAGAGTGCTCTTTGTTGGTCTGTTTTCTTTTATGTGTTTTGTCTGTAGAAATAGAGAAAATTGTGTTACTGCACGGAAGTGTGCATTATGTTACTGCACGGAAGTGTGCATTGTGTTACTGAACGGAAGTGTGCATTGTGTTACTGCACGGAAGTGTGCATTGTCCATTTATGTTACTCTTTTTTATGTGTTTTTTATTTAAGAGATTTCAGTGTTTAAAGAGTATAACGAGTATCTTGTCAGTCTATTTATGTTTGTCTGTTTATATGTGTATTGTCTGTGCACACTAAAATGCATTTTTGATCAGATTCATGTGCGAGTGTGAATATATGTGAAAAGGGAAAACGATTTGTGTAAGTGGAAAAGTAAGAATGATTGTTAATGAATAATAACAATAAATCAATAAATGAATAATGATATTTAAAAATAAATAAATAGGTAAAACAATTTGAAACCCGTGGTATGGCAACAGCAAACCCCTCCAAAACTCTGTTGTGAACTATTTGGACATTCACCAGCTTATAGACGCTGTGATCCAGACAGAGAAACGCAACTAATTCTGGTTAAAAAATAATTCTAAACTGAATTGCTTTTCCACTGACACAAAAAAGGGATTTTTTATTTATTTATTTTTTTCATGTGATGTGATGCGCAAAGCTGTATGTGAAGTTTTGAATGAGTGAGAGTGTGAGAGAAGCTCGAGCAGTGTGAGTGTGTGTCTGAAAGTGAGTACAATCTTGTGTGAAAGAGATAACCGTTGGCCAAGAACCAGGTTGGGGGATAGGATTGCAAGCGAAGAAAGGGACAGAATTAGGGAAAGTATAAGGAGATGTAGGGAGGAGACTATTCTAAGTCGAACATTAAAAGAGACCTATGGTCTCAGAAATCATTTTTGGCTTGAATCTGAATACATAACCAATGAGGGACAGAAAAAGTAATTGACTGAACAAAAGAACGGAATTAGGAATTAGTTCAGATTGACAATTTGGATCAGATTGAAAAAGAATGTCCCATGGTAGATTGGCCAGACATTGTAAAAAAAACAAAAACAACGAATAACAGAATTTGAGAATTTGCAATCTTGCTTGACTAGAATTTGCCACTGCAGAACTACATGTGTGGTGGCAACAAAATAAGATAAGGCCCAGTGCGCATCACATATTTAAAAAAGAAATACAGGCTGTCGCTGGCCCAAATGATTTGGGGTGCGACCATGCTAAGAAATAGACACATTGTTTAAAACGCACATCCAAGACCAGTTCAGGGGAAAAGTGACAAAATATATTGTAGTTTTATTGTAGGATCATATACTCATTTTGTCACTCATGATGAGTAATAATAACAGATATTTGCCTGGAAAATTCACTCCCTGTCCAGTGGGTAGAGGCAGGGGCGTTCTAGGTGTACCAATTCCCTTTTCAGTGGACAGCCCCAACACTGGTCATAGTAGACCTGGCGTTTCACAAAGGGTGTGTCCTGGAAGAGAGAATGATGCAGCAGACATGCAGCCAAATAATGGAAATCATAAACGGCGGAGCACATCAACACCGAGTGCTGAACATGGTATACCTGATATGTTAGGGCAAATGAGTTCAATTGTCCATCAAATTGGTCAGCAGTTAGCAGACAACTTTATGTCTCATCTTAGCCCTCACAGCTTTGACACTGTCACACAACATAGACAGCCTCCTGATGATTATAAAGCTACTGGCTCTTCTGGCATGGTAGAGTTGTCACAAAACCAACTGATTCAACACAGGAAAATCAAGGAGCCACCTTCCTTCAGAGGGGATGGTACTGATACAATAGATATTGAAGAATGGGAAGATTTGATGAGAACATTTGTTAAAAAAAGCAACATGAATGTGGAAGAACATGTAGAGGAAATCCTTGTTCACTTGCGTGGTAAAGCAAAAGATGTAGCGAAATTCTGGATCAGGAATTGTGACTCCTCCTCCAATGTCTGCCCAAGTTCCATTTATAGTCTACTGCGCAAACATTTCAGTTGTAACCACTACTCACCTGTCCCTCTTGCAGATTTTTACACTACTTTACCTGAAGGGTCAGAGAAGCCTTATGACTATTGGCTGAGACTCAAAAAAGCAGCGGATGTTGCAGTAGAATGTCTGCGAGAGCAAGGTAAAGCACTTGACAGGCCCGGTGTGGAAATTGTCCGAATGTTTATCAGACACTGCCCGCGTAGAGACTTGGCGTTGACATTCAGGTCCAAACCAATTGACAAGTGGTCAGCACATGAAGTACAGGCTGTTCTTAATGACTATCAGTCCGACTTGCCATTTACAGCCACCAACACAGTACAGCGAAGTTCAAATGATTCAAATGTTTCAGTTAATAAGCTTGATGTTGCTCCGGCTCCGGCTCCGGCTCCGGCTCCGGCTCCGGCTCCGGCTCCGGCTCCGGCTCCGGCTCCGGCTCCGGCTCCAGCTCCAGCTCCAGCTCCAGCTCCAGCTCCTACTGTTCGTGACCAACAACAGCAAAGTACAGATTTCTCTGCCCTTGAAAAGGTTATAAATATGCTTGAGGAAGTCCTGCTGTCCAATACTGCCAAACCCCAGCCTCATCCTAAACGTCAGTCTAATAGCAGACTTCCTTGGATTGAAGGTTTCGATGCTTTTCCTTGTGCAATCTGCAATGATGCTGCTCATTCTGCTTTGACACATTGTCGTGAGCACCGTCTGTGTTTTCAGTGCCAGTCACCTGATCATTCCAGACGTTCCTGCCCTAGGAGAAGCCTGCTCAGGAAAACTAGCAGGTCTGTGCGTAAAGGAGGTTAGTGCAGACCAGATTGATAACCCTCCTAGCTTTGATACACAAGATTTTGAGTCCGTATACGAAGAATACAAACCCAGTGTCGCATCTGATAAAACTGCTGTTTTTCAAAGACTACAACGAGTACCCAGAGCTGACTCATTGTTTTACACTTCCGTGTCTGTAGAAAATGGACCATCCTTCACTGCCTTACTTGATAGTGGTTAGGCTATCAGCAGGCCCTTCTAGATTAGCAAAACTTTCTGCCGATGATGTAGTGATTGTTGGATGTGGTGGTCATCGTGTCACTCCAACAGCAATGTATGATCTGTCGGTCTGTGTTTATGGATGCAAAATGATAATACCTGTGCTAACTGTTCCAGGCCAGACTGATGAGATGATCTTGGGCAGTAATGCCATTAAAAGCCTTATGACACTACTAAAGAAAACAGATGATTACTGGAAACTGGTCTCACTGCCATGCGGTAAAGGAGAGAGTGAGAGTCTAGAGTTCATTTCATTGCTGTCCAACACACAGAGATGGAGAGGTGAGCAACTACCGGGAAAAGTTGGCACTGTCAAGCTCAAGCATAGTGTGACTCTTCAACCGCAGAGTGAACATCTGGTGTGGGGCAAGCTTCCTGTCAGTACTACAATGTCAGTGGGCAGTACAGTGATTGTGGAACCTACTCAATCCAAAAGTGTTCCTAAGCAGATCATGGTAGGACGAGTCATCACACCTTTATGGGGTGATGGTTGGATACCTGTGAAAGTTATGAATCCCACAAACGGTGTGTTAACCCTGAGAAGAAATGTAAAGATCGCGGACGTTTCCCCATGCATCGCTGTGGAAGACCTTCCAAGTTGTAGCCACATTAAGTCTCAAGTTCAACACCTTCATCACGCGAACGGTTCACAGGAATCTGAAGATGAGATGGCGCGTATCCTGAATGACCTAGACTTAAATGACTTGGATTTGGCAGCTTGTGAAGTGTCTCCTGTGGGGACGATTCGGAAATCCATTGCCGCTTGTATATATTATTCTTTTATTTTTCCTATTTATACCTATATTCTTTTCTTTTTCTTATTTTTCATATGCTTCTTTGTCTTATTTTTCATATGTTCTTTTCCTTTTTCTTATTTGAATGATTTGTAAAGAGTGATGTATAATCAAGTTAGGGATTTCTATTAGTTATATCCTTTCTTTACTTTTCTGTAGTTTTCCATCGTGTAAGGATGAATATTGTCTGCACGGCTCAATAGTTCTCAATGGTGTTATCAGAATGTTTTGGGAAGGTTCTGTTGATTGTTGGAGCCTTGGAGAAGCTGTGTATTTGTGTGTGTGCGTTAATATGGTCTGTATTGGTGAGGTGATTAACTGGCACCATCAGGAGACAGAATGACTTGCTGTTCTCGACAAGCCACGTCACGAACCCGTCAACCATGTGATCAACGAAGATATGCTTCAGACTGTCTGCTCTTGTGTGGAAAATTACTAGCTTTGTTTTTCTTTCTTTCTTTCTTTCTTTCTTAGCCAATCAGAATCATTTAAACGTCATCATTGACGTAGTTAGCACCCTCTGTTAGAGTATAATTGCTGTAACAATGTTATTGTAAGCGGGGCGGCCTACGAACTCCTTGTGAGACCTGAAGCTGGCTTCTGCTGATGAAACTGCAAACTAAACTTCACTAAAATTTCTTCTATTGACTGCACTTCTGACTCCTGGTCTTCATTCAACATATCTGGTCCTCGGGTCTTAACTGTAAATTCCCCTACAGTTAATGGTGGAGAGTGCGCGGGCAATTCATTCTTCGGTGACATCCCTGGTCGAACAACAAACAAGGTAGAAAGTGTTAGTCTGTCTAAGTGGAAGTGACTGGAAAGGGGATCGGGATAGCATCACTCAGACGTGAGTTTTGAAAATTACACCGACCATATAATATGCAATAAATGTCATATGGTTAAGTGGGACTGGCTAGACTACAGGCGCGCCACAAGGTGTAATAGTCGCTCGTATCCGTAGACTGGTTGAAGTCTCTTCTTCCAGGTAGGCGGAAGGCAGCGCAAAGGGACGCACTCGTGGGACAGGGGAAGTCCCACAAAGGAGTGTAAGACACTGGATGGGAACGCGGGTTCGATCCCCGGTTTCCAGGTAGATCCGTGGCACTGTGAACCTGACTTGATCACTTCCACTTCAGATAGGGGTACCCCGAATTTAGTGAATCAGGCAGTTAGGGACTAAAGCATTAGTTAGTTATAAAATAAATAATAATAAATAAATATAGGGCTAACTTGTCTGCCAGGGATGCCTCTGGAACGATTCCTGCAAAAGTAAATTTTACGAGAAAATTTTGTGACCCGAATTGGTTTGGATCAGGATATGTGACTTGGTGTTTTTGTAGTATACTTTGTGGTTTCATCACGCAGAAGCCACAGCTGTGTTATTCAAAGATCGCCGCCTCCATCTCTTCCTACCATGACTTCAGGTGAGTATTAACTTTGAATAAAATATGGCTAACAATAACTGAGTAGTCTGATTATTACTGATTAATTAAATGAGCAGAAGAAAAAAATGCTGTAAACAGCGCTGCTTCTCAAAGTAAATTTGGTCAGTCTGTGTTTTTAATTCTGAGTGTAAAAACAAGGTTGGAAGTCATGATAAAATAACGAAACAGAAGAGATTGAATGCTGTAAACAGCTCTGCTTCTCAAAGTAAATTTGGTCAGTCTGTGTTTTTAATTCTGAAATAAGGTTGGAAGTCATGATAAAATAACGAAACGGAGAAGAGAAGATATTAAAGGCTGTACACAGCTTTGCTTTTCAAAAGCAAAATTTCAGAGCTCAGTAAGAAAATGCTCCTAGTTTTAATTTGATTGGAAAGTTGTGAGCAAAGAAAGAGCCTGAACGATATAAATGTCTGCTAGATGTGATAAAGTGACATATTTCTGGTGTTAAGATTTGAAAAGAAGATCAGTGTCTGATATACCAACATTTACGTTTTCGTCTAGAAAAGAACAAAAATAAGATTAAAGTCTTAAGGAATTCTTTTGAAAGAAAGATTTGTAATGAGAAGTTTTATAGTGAATGGAAGAGTTAAATTGCGTAAAATTACAGACAATGACTTCAAAGGATGGGAGTTTCAGTAATATGTAATTCGCAAAAAGATAACTATAAAAATTATAATTCTTTGAAAACGTATTTTTGGGCAAAGATTTCTGAAACAGGCCAGAGTCACAATAAAGTAGATAAATGTTAAATGTTTACAAAAATGCAGTGTTCCAGTCCTTGAATCCAGTCCAGAGTTTCTCTCTCTCATTCAAAGTCAGCTAAATGCTGTTATCTGAGTCAGTGATAAACAATTTACAGGAAGTGTTCCAGTGAAAATCATAGACACAGAGAAGTTAAAGGAAATCATGATACAGGCAGTTCAAAACTTTTAAAAGTTCCACATTTATGATTGTGCACATTAAATTTGTTGTTAAAAGTTTCAACAAATGACTTTAAAGAGGAGTTTTAAAATAAATTTAAATAAGTTAAATAAAAATTAAGACCTGATTATAAAAGGGAGATTAAATTGTTTGATTAAATTGTTATGACCAGTAATTTTTGTTTTGTCTCATCTTAGTCTCCACCATGGTACAAGGCTGATGGAGTAGACAATGGTGATAGCGATGCTGAGATTAAACACAGATAATAAGCTATGCTGCTGTTTTGAATATGTTAATAGTTTTTACTGATAACATACTGCTGTTATTAACCGGTCTCCCTGTTTTGAACACTATCAGGCAGTCGAAATAACTCTGGTGGTTCTTGAATGCACCTTCCCTAAGCTCCAGAGAATACCTGAACCTGAAGAAAACTTGAAGATCCGCAAAGGGAATGAATGGGGTACAGTTGAGCATGAGGGCGTTCGGCCCAAAGACGGGTAAGATCCCCTAATGGCCACGTAGAGGGACAACCTAAGGCAGGGGTTCGCCGCCGCTCCTGGGCATCTACCCAAAAACAGGGGAAGGGAGATGTTTTATGTGACAGCTGGATGAGAGTTGAGAGGATGTCTGTGGTTGGCTAGCAGCATCCTTCAGAGGGGGGACCTGTTAAATTGCAGAAGTCTGCCCCAAAACTGAGTTCCTCCTGAAGAGGTTGTTTATAAAGAGATAATGGGAATGTGCTTTCAAGAGCTGGCTGAGAACATGATGTGATTGACCTTTAGTTGTTGTGGAGACCATAAAAAAACTTTATAATATCAAGAACATGATATTGGGTTGGCTTATGGGAATTAACTGAAAATTAATAGAAATTGAACTAATATGTCTCTATCATAGTTTTCACTCCTGCAGGTCGTTAGACATGGTGGTGACTAAAGATGAAGAGCGTTTTTTACAGATTAAAGATGGTCTGGATAACAAAGGTTAAGTGAATTTTTAACAAAGTAAACTTAGTAATGCTCCTAGCATGCTTTGAGATGATAAAAATGGGTCTAATTGAGTTAAATATTTACATTTAAGAAATTTGTGAAGGATTATGGTTTCTAAATGGCAAATAATTTACTATTGCATTCTGCCAAAAAGTTACAGTCTTAGACTGCTGAGGAAAACTGTTGGCTGAGAGAGAGATTGTGAGTGGAGGCTGGGTATGAGACTCTGTTATCAAAATGATAAAGGAACTAAAACAACCTAGCAAACTTCTCTAAAAACGAATGAATTATAAACAGACATTATTTTAAACTGAATAAGTTAAACCTAGAGAAGATTTTAAAGCTTAAATCTTTGTAGAATAAATACCAGAAGTAAACCTTGAATATGAGCGATTTGTATTCATGTCTGAGTGTGTGTGAGTTTTGTATGTCCACATAGTGCACATGTTGTCATTAACCTCTGGAATGAGTGTTTGATCATTACAGATGGGTTAAGTGAAATGACATCTATACAGAAGCCGATAATTCTGATGGGATCTGATGAAACGACGATACAAAACATGGGACGAGCTTTAATTGGACTGAATATCCAGCTCTG
The DNA here is from genome assembly GCA_037043235.1 of Rhodeus uyekii. Classification (NCBI taxonomy): domain Eukaryota; kingdom Metazoa; phylum Chordata; class Actinopteri; order Cypriniformes; family Acheilognathidae; genus Rhodeus; species Rhodeus uyekii. The sequence goes on from JAWRVZ010000743.1 coordinate 20,886, forward strand.
TCTGCTAGTGGTAAATATGACTACTTTTGTCATTTATGATGTTAATTTCAAGTTATTCTCTGGATTAGTTTAAACAATTGTGTAAGTTGAAATTGTGAAGCTGAAGATTGCCGTCTATTATGGGGTTTAAAACCCTTGTCTAAATTCAACTGAGGGTCTAAATTTAAATACTATCAACTATGAGTGATCCGAGTGTTATAGACTTGACGTTATAAGACTTGACGGCAGAGATAGTGTGACACATTGGCTAAAGTCACCCTCCAAATTATCCAGAGAGCACCCTCACATTTATGAAGGCTGGTGGGCGATCAAAGGAGTGAAATTAACTTATAAAAAGTTTTTATTGATTTTCATCCATTAAGAGGATGCATGACATTAGATCAGCCATTCATACAAAAGGGTTAATGAAACAGCAGCTATGAGACTGTCTGTGTGACTTAGGGATTAAAGCACAAGTAATATTTTCAAAGATAAACTCAAGGGCAGAACATTTACTTACTGAGTAATTAGAAGGTTTGAAACTCAGTTAATAATATTGAATTCGTCTAAATCTGTTATCTGCCCTAATATATAGACCTCCAAACAGGAATGGGGATTTTATACATGAGTTCTCTGAACTTTTATTGGGATGGTCCCTTCTTTTGACAATATTTTTAATTTTGAGAGACTTCAACATAAATGTTTGTGGTTCTTTAAAGCCCTTGGCGAAAGATTTTGTACCTTTATTAGAGCCTTTTGATTTTTTTTTTTACAGTATGTTTCTGGCCCAACACACGAGTTATAAATGATATTCTACCTAGTGTGGATTTTAGAAAGTGTTGTTTTTCATTACTGTTAACTCTAACTGCGTCATTTGATACCGTTGACCATAAGATTTTCATTGAGTGTCTTTGAGATTTGGTTGGCATTGAGGGTTTAGCCCTGGAATGATTTTACTCATATCTAAAAGATAGGACTTATTTTAGTCAATCCTGGGACTTTCTTTTCATCCGTTACCCCTCTCTTGTATGGGGTCCCTCATGGCTCAATTTGGGGCCAGTTTTGTTCTCCCTCTATATGCTCCCTTTGGGAGTGATTTTGAAAAATATGCCATTCATTATAATTTGTATGCTAATGACTCTCACATTTATTATCAAGTATCCATTCAATCTTTGTTTGAATGTTTAGATAACGTTAAGTGCTGGCTAACAATTTTCTCCAGATGAATGAGTCTGAGTTTATTTTATTTGGTAATAAGGGATGTCTTTGTGATGTCATTGACTGCCCGGGATTCCTTTCAGGGAAAAATCTTTATAGTTTGAAAAACCTAGGAGGCATTTTTGACTCTGAGCTCAAATTTGATCACCAAATGAATGCATTGTTAAAAATAGTTTTAATCATCTTAGCTCTATATCTAAGTTGAAGTCTATCCTCTGTTTTTATGACATGGAGAAAATTGTGCGTGCCTTTATGCTATTTTGTTTGAATTACTATACTGTATCTGGGTGTGAGTCAGGTCTCTCTCTCTCCTGCAGCTCGTTCAGAATTCAGCTGCTAGGTTTCTAACTACGAAGAGAGAGAACACATTCCAGTGCTTATCTAACAACAATGGCTTCCTATACGTTTCAGAATTCATTATAAAGTGTTGCTATATGTTTTTAAAGCTTTACATGGGTTAGAACCAGAGAATATTTCAGATCTAATCATTCTGCATCACTCAAATAGGTCCCTGCGTTCAAAAGATCAATTACAACTAATGATTCCTTGATCTCGCCTAAAATGCAAAGGTGATTGGGCCTTCTCTGTTGCAGCTCTAAGACTATCTCTCTCTGATAAATCTTCTTCTACTCTCGGTTTATTTCATAGTGTGCTAAAAACTCATCTGTTTTCAATAGCATTTGAAAGTATTTTGAAATCTGCCGTTTGTTAGTGTGTATTATGCTTTATTTATGCTTTCATTAATTTTTATTTGGTTAGCACTTCGGTTTCCACATAGTGGTGTTGAAAGTGCTTTATAAACAAGGTTGAGTTGAGTTAATATCATATTTTTGTTTTTGAGGCAATGCTGATAATATTTGTGGGATCAGAAAGTCTAAACATTTGATAGAGAAATACCTTGACAAGTAATTAAAATGAAAATAAATAAAATGAATGTTATGAACAGAAAATTCAGATATGAATTTGGATCAATTTAAGAATACTTTTAAATTAATATATTATGAAAATCTGACAGTTCTTGTTCAACTTATAACAAATTTGAAAGATAACAAACCTAATGGTATCTGATGAGCCAAATGACAATGAAAGGGTTTAAATTTTGGTCATAACGCATAAGCAGGTTTAACAAACTGAGATACTGAGAACAAAATTGACTAAAGGAAATCATTATTATTTGATTTTGAATTTTGGAATGTTAACATGGTTTGAATACTGTGAAATTCTTTGTTTCAGTGGAAATAATTATTGAAATGATTATTTGAATTTGTTTCATTTTTTATTTCTGTTTTTGAAAAAGAAAATTTTAAGATGTTCTGCAATTAAGATGGTACATGCTATTTGCCTGTTAAATGAATGACACTTTCAGTAGAAACTCAAAGCTTAAGACGGATTTTTATGGGATTTATTTATTCTTTCATTGTTTATTTTTATTTAGACCACCTTTGATTTTAATTGGTGTAGTGAAATAGATTTACCCTCTTATTTCATGTATTCTACAATGAATTGGAAATTGTTTTGTTTTTGGTTTATTTACAACAACAACAACAAAGTGTATATCTTGATATTTTCATGCAATGATGGGTGATTATACCAGTAGACGTGACACTTTTTAACCTAATACCTGGTGTGGGGATTTTGTTGGGGATGTAACACTATTTTCCCATTTATTCCGGCTTCTTGTAACCGGAATTAGAGCAAGGGTGAATATATCAATTTGTAGCGGCATTAATTGATAGCCCAGATGTGTTGTTTTACTACACATTTGGTCTAATAGGGGGAAGTTGTGGGGACGATTCGGAAATCCATTGCCGCTTGTATATATTATTCTTTTATTTTTCCTATTTATACCTATATTCTTTTCTTTTTCTTATTTTTCATATGCTTCTTTGTCTTATTTTTCATATGTTCTTTTCCTTTTTCTTATTTGAATGATTTGTAAAGAGTGATGTATAATCAAGTTAGGGATTTCTATTAGTTATATCCTTTCTTTACTTTTCTGTAGTTTTCCATCGTGTAAGGATGAATATTGTCTGCACGGCTCAATAGTTCTCAATGGTGTTATCAGAATGTTTTGGGAAGGTTCTGTTGATTGTTGGAGCCTGAGCCGAGTTCAGCCTTGGAGAAGCTGTGTATTTGTGTGTGTGCGTTAATATGGTCTGTATTGGTGAGGTGATTAACTGGCACCATCAGGAGACAGAATGACTTGCTGTTCTCGACAAGCCACGTCACGAACCCGTCAACCATGTTATCAACGAAGATATGCTTCAGACTGTCTGCTCTTGTGTGGAAAATTACTAGCTTTGTTTTTCTTTCTTTCTTTCTTTCTTTCTTAGCCAATCAGAATCATTTAAACGTCATCATTGACGTAGTTAGCACCCTCTGTTAGAGTATAATTGCTGTAACAATGTTATTGTAAGCGGGGCGGCCTACGAACTCCTTGTGAGACCTGAAGCTGGCTTCTGTTGATGAAACTGCAAACTAAACTTCACTAAAGTTTCTTCTATTGACTGCACTTCTGACTCCTGGTCTTCATTCAACATATCTGGTCCTCGGGTCTTAACTGTAATTCCCTTTCTAGGGAACTCGAGCTGCGTCGCAAAGCGCTAAGGGAACGCCCTAGCGTAATTGTCACTGAAGCACAAATTGAACAAACTGAGTGAATGCACGTGGGGGACGTGATGAGCCAGGAGTATAAAGGCGTGCCAAAAACCGGAAACGGCAGCTTTTAGTGTCTTCACAAGCTCAACTGTTACGAACGTGTGTTTGCATGAGAGAGGGACTGTCTAGTTTAAAAATCAGGGAAAGTCAGAAAAACATGGCACAGCAAGAAGGAAATTTTAAACCTTGTGCGTTTCCCTGTCCGCGTTTCATCTCGGGCAGGGACACACATAGTTTGTGTGTACTATGTTTGGGGGAAGAACATGCACGGGCTGCGCTTGAGGGCGTTGCCTGTGCAGAGTGCTCGCGGCTCCCACCGCGAACGCGTCGTTCTCGCCTGGCAGTCTTCGAGGAGGCTGCCAGAGCGTGCGCTCCCCGTGGCACGGGTCCTGCCGCCGCTGAGGCGTTGCGGCGGTCTCGGTCGTGGGGATCGCAGATGGACCTCGCGGAGGGGCTGGACTCTGGCTCTGACCGGGGTCTTCCCCTTCCGGGTACATCCCCCCTCCTCCGGGGTGACGAGGCTTGCCCGAGGGCGGGCCCGTCGGCTTCGGGGGATTCGGCTCCCCTGGGACACTCCGGTTCTGAGGAACTGGATGTTGTCGGTGTTGAGGAAGCCAGCAGTGCGAGTGTTCCGACATCGCCTGCTTATGTGGAGCTGAGTGACGTGGTTTTCCGCGCCGCTGCTAGGCTGGGTCTCGAGTGGCCAGCTGAGCGGGCGGAGCCACGTCCGAGAGGTATATTGGATGAACGCTTCCTCTCTGCCCGCCTCCCTCCTCAGAGGAGAGGGTTGCCATTTATTCAGGATCTCCACGCTGAGGTGGTGAGGTCCTGGGTAAGACCGGCAACGCATCGAATTCACCCAAAGTCGACCATGCATTATGCCTCTGTCTCCGGGGCTTCTGAGGCAGGTTATGGTTCAATGCCTAAAGTGGAGGAGTCTTTGGCTGGTTATCTCGCTCCTAACACTGCCCCGTTAAAAGACCCTGTTCTCCCGTCTAAGCCGCTGAGGATTTCGTCGGCTCTCGCGGGCCGGGGTTTCTCAGCGGCGAGTCAGGCGGCCGCGTGCCTGCACACAGTCTCGGTGTTGCAGGCATATCAGGCGGAACTGCTGGGGGATCTGGACGGGGACGGTGCTCTGGACCCAGACTCTCTTGCGGAGCTCCGCAGAACGGCCGATCTAACCCTTCGCGCTTCTAAGGAAGCCGCGGGGGCTGCAGGTCGCGCCATGGCCTCTATGGTGGCGATAGAGAGGCACCTGTGGCTCAGCCTTACGTCACTCAAGGAGGCTGATAAAGTCGCTCTCCTTGATGCCCCGCTGGTGCCTCCTGGACTTTTCGGCGGCGCTGTCGAGACAGCCGTGGAAAAGTTCCGGGAGGCAGCAAAACAACAGGAGGTTTTTAAGAAGGTTTTGCCGCGTAAAAGAAGCCGCAGCCCTTGGCCTGGCACTTCCTCCTCCTTCCAGCCGAATAAATATAAAGCCTCCACCCGTCAGCCTCTGGATGAGTCTGCAGGCGCGGGTTGCCAGGTTCCTGTGAAATCTGCCGTTGAGCCAGATCTAAGGAATGTGCTGCAGGCTAGAAGGGAGGGGGGTAAGGCTAGGTGTAAAAAGCCATGAAAATATATATACATCTACACATACATATACATGTATATATACATAAATGTGTAAAAAAAAAATATATATATATATATATAAAAAATATATATAAAAAAAAAAAAAAATGAAAGGAAAGGAGAATGAAGTTGATCTCTCTTGGAGTTCGGCGCGCTGGCTCCTCTCCGAGCCAGGCGGTGCAGTTTTTTCAGGCGGCCCCGGTGGCATCCTCGCAGTGAGGTTGCGCCTGGTCGCCCCTCTTAGGAGGGTCCTAGAGCATTTCTTTCCTTGTATTTCCTTGTATTTCCTTGTATTTCATCTTAAGCAGTGAATATATGGAAAAGAAAAGAAAAGAGAGAGAATAATATACCAAGTATGGGGTTTTTCTCTTTATGAGTGTTTGGTGCGCTGGCTCCTCTCTGAGCCAGGCGGTGCAGTTTTTCAGGCGGTCCCGGTCGAACCATCGCAGTGTGGTAGCGTCCGGTCGCCCCTCTTAGGAAGGTCCTAGAGCATTCTTTTCCTATATTCAGATTGCACAGTGAAACAGAAATATATTTATAGTCGTCAGTGGATGGCTTTGCGCCGGTTGGGTGCGTTGCTCTCCCTGGAGTCACCCTCCGGATGGTAGTATCTCTTTGGCTAGCGCAAACCTTTTTCTGCGCTTCGAGATCGTTCCTTCTAAGAAAATGTCCATTTGCCGCGGCTTATGCCAGTGGCTGCGCGGCATGGGCAGCCGGGTACCTTGCCTAAGCGACACTGCGCTTTCCCAGGAGGCTGTTCTTCAGCCGCGGCTCCAGCTTTAGCCCCGCGGTGTTGACAGACAAGGATTTTTCCGTCAGGGAGTAGTAGCAAGTTTGTTGTTTGGTGGGTATGTCCGCCCTCTGTCGGGTTGGGTGCATTATTCCTTGGAATCATCCCCTGTGAGGGAAGGAATACAAAGTATATGTATAAAAGGAGACAGGTAGCACTCCGTGCTCCGCATTCTGTACTCCTTCAAGAGGGATAACCGGCCGGTACTGTGTCGGCAGGATCCCTCAGGGCATTGTTAGCGGGCCCTACACCCCTGCGCTTCGTTGATGTGTCACGACATCTATCTTCGAGAAAAGAAAACCTGTTCTAGGCCTACGTGCTTCGTGGGCAGTGGTGCCCTCTCTCAAACAGGGCTGGGCGCTGTTTCTCGGAGGGGTGTTATGTGCTTAGCCGGGGTGCGTTTTCCCCTGTTTGGGTAACCCCGCTATGCGTCTCGTGGTTCAGGCCCTCGACTAAGGTCATTGCGGCCCTTTCTCCACTATGCTTTTCTTGGTGCAGGCTCTCGGCTGAGGTCGTTGCTGCTCTGTCTCCACGGGGTCTCCCCTTCCCCTCGATGGGCCAGGAGGGTCTGCGACTTAGTGAAGGTAGAGGCGGCGTGCGGCTGAGGCCCCCCGCCTCATGCAGGCCATTATGTTCTGGTCGGGTCTAGTTGAGGCTTTTCCTGGTAGGGCTGACCTCCCGCGGTCAGTTCCCTGGAACACGTTCGGGCGGCATGCTTCGTTCGCTGAGGTGGCGTTGGCATATCGTTCCCTTAGCGCTTTGCGACGCAGCTCGAGTTCCCTAGAAAGGGAACGTCTCAGGTTACGTATGTAACCATAGTTCCCTGAGAGGGAACGAGACGCTGCGTCGCTTAGCCTCAGCTCTGGCGCATGCCGGGCTTGTTCAGACACTGGGCAAGCTGCCGTTTCCGGTTTTTGGCACGCCTTTATACTCCTGGCTCATCACGTCCCCCACGTGCATTCACTCAGTTTGTTCAATTTGTGCTTCAGTGACAATTACGCTAGGGCGTTCCCTTAGCGCTTTGCGACGCAGCGTCTCGTTCCCTCTCAGGGAACTATGGTTACATACGTAACCTGAGACGATTCCCCCCACACTCCCGATTGGAAAGTTGCACTACTCCGTCTCGTTGAGAAATATGAGTCAATCTTTTCGAGGAACAAGATGGATTGTGGTGAGGCTAAAGACTTTGTACATCGGATCCACCTAGTGGACGACAAACCATTTCGTCTTCCTTACCGTCGTGTTCCTCCAGGCCATTATGAGAAACTTAGAGTGGCATTGGATGAAATGGAAGAGAAAGGTATTATCAGAAAATCAAACAGTGAGTACGCTTCTCCCCTTGTCCTAGTGTGGAAGAAAAACGGTGATCTTAGAATCTGTACAGACTTTCGATGGTTGAACGCCAGAACTGTAAAGGACGCCCATCCCTTGCCACACCAAGCGGATTCTTTAGCTGCTCTTGGAGGTAATGCCTTCTTCTCGACTATGGACCTTACTTCTGGTTTCTATAATGTTCCTCTGCATGAGGAGGATAAGAAATATACAGCATTCTCGTCGCCATTTGGTCTACATGAATATAACAGGATGCCACAGGGCCTTTGCAATAGTCCAGCTACATTCATGCGCATGATGATGTCTATCTTTGGTGACAAGAACTTCACGAGTCTTCTATGCTATCTGGACGATCTCATGGTCTTCGCTCCTAATGAGCAGGTCGCTCTTGAAAGGCTGGAGATGGTGTTCTCTAGACTTAAGGCTCATAATCTTAAGCTATCCCCCAAGAAATGCCATTTCTTGCGTAGGTCAGTAAAGTTTCTTGGGCATGTCATCTGTGAGGATGGTGTTAAGACAGATCCAGAGAAGATAAAGGCCATTACCGATGTTCAAGCTGTGGATCTGATGAACTCTGATGGTATCACTCCTTGCCACAAGAAAATTAGATCATTCTTGGGTATGGTTTTGTACTATCAACATTTTATTGAGAGATGTTCTGCTAAGGCCAAACCTTTGTTCGTTTTAATCTCGAAGACAAACCCAAAATGCACCAGAGGCAGGAGGAAGAAACTCAAGTTGAGTGCTAAACTCTCACCAGCAGACTGGACTGACAAATGTCACGAAGCGTTTGATGCATTAAAAGAGGACCTTCTCACGAGCGTTACCTTGGTACATCCAAATTTCGAAAGTGACTTCATTCTGGCCGTAGATGCTTCATTTGACGGATTGGGTGCTGTCCTTTCTCAGATTACTGAGGGTGATACTATGGCCAGACCAGTGGCTTTTGCTAGCAAGACATTATCACGTTCCCAGATGAATTACCCAGCTCATAGATTGGAATTCCTTGCACTTAAATGGGCAATATGTGACAAGTTCCACTATTGGCTGAAGGGACGTCATTTTACTGCTTGGACGGACAATAATCCCATCACCTACATTCTCACTAAGCCAAGTCTTGATGCCTGTGAGCAGCGTTGGGTTGCTACGGACCAGATATCGGTGGGTGCTTTGAGTCAACAGGATATAGCTGCAGTATTGGATGCACATTGTTCTGGTGGTGTAGGACGGTTCATGGGTCTTGAATCTGTTCCGCTCTCTCTCGATGTGGATCAGACTACAGCACTCAATGTTAGTGCACTTTCATCTGCACAAGAACAAGATACTGCTGTGAGTAGAGCACTCTTTTATATTCGGAGACACAGACGTCCTGACAAACGAGAACGTGCCAGTGAGCCTCGTACAGTTTTAAAGCTTCTTAAACATTGGAATCGACTCACCATAAGAGATGGCATGCTTTTCAAAATCAAAAGAGACATTCAAATGAATAAAAAGTTGTTTCAATTCATTGTCCCGCATGCTCTAAAACAACAAGTGTTGCATGGACTGCATGATGCAGCTGGCCATCAAGGGCGTTCCAGGACTCTTTCACTGGCCAGACAAAGGTTCTTCTGGACAGGCATGGAACGTGATATATATCATTATGTGAGAAATTGCATGCGATGCATTGTAGGCAAGACACCTGAACCGAAAGACCGTGCTCCTCTTGAAAATATACGTACCTCAGAACCGATGGAACTCATCTGTATTGATTTCTGGACGGCAGAGCAGGGTGATAAGAGTGTGGATGTTCTCGTAGCAACGGATCATTTCACCAAATTAGCCTACGCTTTCCCCTGTAAAAACCAGTCAGCAAAGCAAGTTGCTCATCATTTATGGAAAAGTCTCTTCTGTGTTTATGGATTTCCAAGGCGGGTGCATTCAGATCAAGGTCCGAGTTTTGAGAGTAAATTGATGAAGGAGTTGCTGACTATGGCAGGAGTGCTGACAAATGGGAGTCTAACATCTATGAAGTGATGTCTGTGAGATCACCCATTAATGTCTACCGGATTAGAAACACAGACACAGACAGGGAAAAGACTGTGCACAGGAATCTCCTACTCCCTGTTAACTTTTTGTACAATGATGGCGACATCAGTGTACCACCCGAGCCTAATTCAAGTGATTTAATTGCAGACTTACCTGATTCTCCCGAGAGTGATGTGAGAACAGCTAAATGGGTTGTGCAGTCTGACATACACACACACCCTGATGTTGAGAGTGACTCAGTTGTTTTGCCTGGGGTTCAGTGTTCTTTGGATGTGCAGAAATCCTTATCTGAGGCAGGTTCCGACACTCGTGACAGTTTGGTGTGCTCTGATCAAGGAAGTGATGTTCCTCAATACTCAGATGACAGTCAACCTTCTGGTGATGAATTAGGACTGGACTCCTTGCAGTGCCCCTTGACTATGCCAGTTGCTCCACCCCCACGAGCTGTCAATAACCCTGTTCCAGTTACAGTCGACCCTATAGTTTGTAGACAACCTGAACGCCTCCAAGCAGACACAGTTGTAACTAAAGCTGGTAGGATTGTTAAGCCTCCTCAAAGATTTATCTATGAGATAAACAGTCAAGTTGTGCACGATACATCACCTTCTGTGATTTCTATTTTTGACATGGTTAAAAATCTTTTTCATGGGTGAATTATAAGTTGATATTTGAAGATTTAAGAAATCTATGTAAGATTTAAAATGTATTATTTCAGAAAACAATTTAATCCTTGATTGTGTATGAGAAGAGAGATGTATAGGGCATTTCTTTAATCTATGTTTAGTCTGGATTCTGGTACCGATCCATGCTTGCATACTTCCTATGGGAGAATTCTGTAATTGATATTTACGCTACAATGCGTCAAGGAGTTTTACATTCTTTCTGTTATCTTTTTCTCTCTTTCATCTCTTTTCTTTTCTTGTTCTTATGGTTTGATTTTACTGTTGTGCAGGCGCTTCCCCATTTAGCATAATTTAAGGGGGGTGCATGTAACAGTGTGTAAAGAGTTAAATTCTGCACAAATGGAAACAGCGCCATCTGTTGGGCGCGTGATGGTATTTAGAATGTGGAATAGGGACCGCCCTCAGCAGAGTTAACGGAAATTGCTGTGGGTAAGTTACAAATTCTGAGGAACGGGAGAATTGTCAGTTAAAAAGTGTAAAACATATAAATAATGTGCTAATTGTGGATTTATCCTATAATTAATATTTAAGAGAAATGTTGAGATGTGTTTGGTGTCGAAAATATTTTCTTATTGTGTGTTTTGACTTGTTTCACATAGAACTGATTTTATTCTCCATTCTGTCGATCCCTTATTTCTTCTGTATATCTCCATTGTGCAGGTATGTTTGTAAAATGAGTTTTGTTTGAAATATTGTCTTATTAATGTAAAGTTACGAACGCTCACCGCAAGGGGGAGATGTTTTTCTGTTTTATTGAATTATTAGTTAAACTGTTCACTATACGATCACAAAATTGAAAGAGTAATATGTTAAAAAAAGACTTAAATACAGGAAATGTTATAAATAAAGCAGAGTTAACGGAAATTGCTGTGGAACTGATTTTATTCTCCATTCTGTCGATCCCTTATTTCTTCTGTATATCTCCATTGTGCAGTATATAGTGTGCAGTACAATACAGTAGGAAGACCACCCAGGCAAGACCGTCACACAAGTAATTATGTGACAGACCACAAGCAAGACAAACACAGTCAAGCCTCATTGGGACAGGAGTTGCAGGAAGCGACGGGATTCATCAGGATGGATCAGGAACTGAGAAGGGCTGCAGAGCTCACAGAAAGACGAAGGCTTGAGGAAGCAGAGGAGGGTTTGACAAGAAGGACACAAGGCCCGAGGAGGACTCTCGAAAAGGATGGAAATGAATATCAACAAAGGAGAAGTGCACGCTCAGCCAGCATGTCAAGAAGAATTGATCAAAATCACCCAAGAGCTGAGTACAAGAAAGTATCGGGAACTCTCACACTGGAAGTCCCACTACTAGAGGGAGGCCCTTGGAGCAACAGTCTAATCGAAATGCCCAATTTGACTCCGCAAGTGAGCCCGTGGATGACGCAACATCATTAAGGGGAATCATATTTGAATAATCAATCGTCTACCCCAGGAGCCCAGCCACCACACTCCCTGTTTAAAACAAAGGATTTGATGCAATAAGCACTTCAAGCACCCATTTTAATTAAAGGGACACAAGGACAATATATGCCCTGGGCAGGACAAGACTTGAATGGACTTGTGGCTCGACTATCGGACATATATGAAGGACCTGGGAAATGGATCAAACTGCTGGAAGGAGAAACAATGGGGAAGATGCTGGCTGTTGGGGACATCAAAGCACTGTTGGCCAAAAGTATGAGAGGAACCAAGACAAATGAGATTCTGCTGGATGCAGGCCTGACAGTTGCAGTAGGAAACACAAGAATGGATGCAGTTGCCTTGGATCTACATTGACCTGCGATATGGCAGACACTGCGGAAAGTGTACACCATGCAGATGAACCCAAAGCTACTGAAAGAAGAGCCACTGGGAGAAACAGACAGCCCAATCTTATATATCCAACGACAATTAAGAAGATGGAAAGAAGACCTGGAAAAGGACCCTGAAGGAGATGTGATATTAACAACACTATTCAGAACTGCCATTTTGGACGCCATGCCCCCAGCAGTGAATAACAGGTTGGTGGGACTGTGGTGGCAAAAATCTTTTACTAGTTCTGAGTAAGAGACAAAATAACCCAATTGTGAATTTAAAAGGTTTATTTCTTTGCAAAGAAAGGACACAGTCATACAGACATCCGAAGCTGCCCTGCAGAGTGTGACAAAGAAGGGAGGGCAGCTTCGACATTTATATCTCTAGTCAAGGCTAAAGACTCAGTTGTTATTTTCCATTCCTTATCAGGAACACATTACCCTCTCTATACCTCAAGTGTATTTCTTCAGAGTTATTATATTTTACTTACTACTTCTACAGAATAAAAATACAATTAATGTCACACAATAATCAATAATGTCAAGAGAAAACATATCATCTATAAAATTCCATCACAGGACTGAACAAAAAGACATCCGACGAATTCTGTGAACATCCTGTGGAACAATACAGGAAGAGTGAACAGAAATTAAAGAATCAAGAACGTGAACTACAGAGGAAACTGGCTCAAATGGAATTGGAGGAGCTGACCAACAGAAAGAAGAAGATAAAAGCCCCTTTAAAGATTGAGTAGGAGCAGAAAATAACAATACCTCCTGTAAGTCCTCCAGAACCAACAACACAAGCATCAGCAACCCTACCAGTGCAGGCTCCTATGATAGCAACGATGCCGGCACCTGTGCCTGCAACTCCATGATGACGACGATACCGACCCCTGTGACTGCTAATCCAATGATGACAGCGATACCTACACCTATGCCTGCCAATCCAATGACAATGGCATTGCCAATGATTGCTTCAGGCCAATCAGAATGTGCCCATGCCCACAGGAAGAGGGCAGCAGCCTAACTTGCCAATTGTGATCTATATGCCAGAAAATATCAGGAACTTGAATGGACAACGGAACAAAGGAACAGAGAAAGAGGAAGACAGCCCAGCAGCCAACAACGATATGGACCGCCTGGAGTGTATTGGGGATGTAACCAGTTTGGACATACCAAGAGGAACTGCCCTACCAGCCCATGGTCTATGGACATGTCACAAATGCACAAAGCCTGGCAACCAACCCCTCAAGGCCCTGTTAATCCATGGCAGGGCCCAGATCAAGGTTATTAGGGGTGCCCAGAGAATCCTATGGGGAGATATTAGCTCACAATGTTATCTTCCGATGCTGGTGAAGAACCTATGATACAGGTCAAAATAGAGGGCAAGTCAACACCAATGATGCCAAAATATGCCTCTCATCTCCCCAAGTCTGGAAAATACGTAAAGACAATAGGATTTTCGGGACAGACGCAGGTAATTCAGATGACGGCTCCAGTTAGTATCAAGACAAAAGACTCTGAGATAAGAATTCCAGTCCAGATATTAGAACAAACACCATTTAACTTGTTAGGCAGGGATGCGATATGCAAATTGAAGCTACAGATTTGGTGTTCCCCTGAGGGAATTTATGTAGAAGATAAAGGAATTAGCAGATGATAATGTTAGGAGAACAAACTCTACAAAATCCACAAGCAAATATATATTGGTTAGGAAACCTAGAACAGGAGGTAGGGGAAACAATTGATAAATGGGGAAAATAAGAGAGAACAGCTTACAAAAAAAAGAGAACAGCTTACAAATTCAGAAAATTCCCAAAACTGAATTTCATTGTACTATGAGATATGATCTGTCAAGGGACCCTGAGCTAGAGAAACAATGGTTACATGAGATTATTATTAATTATATTAATGACAATATTTGATTATTGGACCTCAGGGGGCAGCATTACAAATTGAGGAAAATCCATTTATTAAAAAATGGTTTAGGGTGGATGAATTAACCCCACGTCACCATTTTCATAAATGAGGGATGTAAACCCAAATAATTGGGACCAATGATGTTAAAAGCCAAAAAGAAAGAACCACAGAAAACTCATTGATTTTTGAGACCCCGGATATGATGTATTTAAAAATTGCCTGTTCAACTGAAATGACAGGAATACCAAAAATGATAGTTGAAACTCAGGATATTCAAACTGTAAAGGACAAGCCAAATTGTAAATTAGATGAACTGATAACAGAAATGGAACAGAAAATGCCCCCAGAGTTATGGTCTAAACATGACACCGATGTGGGTTTGGTTCGATCTGCTAATCTAGTTAGAATTAGAATTAAACCAGGAGCGCAGTTACCTCGAAAACGACAATACCCACTTAAGCCCCAGGCAATAGAGGGATAAGAAAAACTGTTGAAGGATTATTAAAGGCAGGAGTCCTAATTGAAACAGTTAGCTATTGTAATACTCCAATCTTATAAATAAGAATATAAAAATAAAAGCTAATAAATCAAAATGGAGGTTTGTACATGATTAATAGCAGTAAATGAGATAGTAGAGGATTGGCCCGCTGAGGTCCCGAACCCCTACACACAATTAACAAATGTTCCACCTGCTGCTAACTACTTTACTGTTATTAATCTCTGTTCAGCCTTCTTCAGCGTACCTTTGGCAGAAGACAGCAGAAACTTTTTTTTTCTTCACCTACAGAGGTAAACAATTCACGTACACTAGAATGCCACAGAGGTTCAAACATTCACCACATATGTTTAATCAGGTGCTAAAAGAAGATTTAGAAGACCTAAGGTTAGATAGTACATTGACTCAATATGTAGATGACCTACTTATTTGTTCAACAACTCTTGAGCAGTGTCATAAGGATTCCATCAAAGTTCTCACTAAATTGGCAGAAGGAGGCCACAAGGCCTCAAAAGACAAAAAATTGCACTATTGCTTACCACAGGTAGAATAATTGCACCCAACACAAAAGCAATCTCCCCGAGTCAGTTAGAAGGAATTAGACTATAAGTCAAATGATGACCTTTTTAGGAATGACAAGATTTAGTGCATATTGGATTGAAAATAATGCAATTAAGTAATTGTATGGTATTATATCATTTATTATTATATTGTAAATGTATTAAGGGCAATAATGAAATAAGCAGGTCACCAAAACTTAAGAGACAAATTACAGTGGGATACGGAGGCACTTGTTGCCTTTGAGTCATTGAAAAAAGAATTACAAACTGCTCCTGCTCTTGCAACCCCTGACTATTATAAAACATTTAATCTGTATGTAGCTGACTGAAAAGATGACTATCCCTCGGCAGTGTTAACACAAGAAACATACAGTGGTAGAAAAACCAACCACTTGCTGCTTACTATAGTACTAAATTGGATAGTTATGTTATGTTATGAGAAAAAGAAACATGTTAGTGATAATAGATCATTAGAGGTTACCTTAAATATTGGAAGGGATATCAAATTAGGTGAATGAATCTCTATTAATTAATGGAAAGGTTGGCTGATAAGGGTGGGGTAATGATTGCCATTGCATTTGGGATTTTTCTGCTATTGTTTTGTTTTGTGATACTTTTTCTCAGATCAATGATAGCAAATGCTGCCACCAGACAAATGGTTACTATTTCTGTGTAACGACAGGGAATTGACATTGGCAATATTACAACCACAAGCGGGCTTCGGATGAGCTGGATGAATTCCCGTAAAGATCTGTAGAAATGGAAGGTGGTGCTTATTTTACTTTTGAAAGTTTGTGGATGTTTTTGAATAGAGAGGGAGATAGACAAACTATGTGTTTTCTTTTGAAAATAACTGAGATAAGCATTTTTAGAAAATGGGTAGAGTAGGCAGTTAGAAATATCTGATTTTGTTTATTATTTTGGCACTAAAGCTCTTACTTAATTTTGTGTTATTACTAACATATCTTTACATATGATAAATGTCATAAAAAAAGAGTTTGCTATTTTCACTTTTGTATGTAATCTGCATTTACTAATAATGAAAAGGTCTAGATGATGAATTGAAGATGGAACATCAAGGGTTGTCTCTACTGGCGGTTTAAAAACTGCCACAACACCAGACAGCACCCTAGGCCGGTCCAGGGCACCTCTGGCAACGATGGAGCAACCTAGATAGCGCTCCAGGCCACCAGAAGCGCCTGAGAGTTCCTCTGGCATTGAAGGACTGCATATTTACCATATATCCTAAATATATGAATCATTGAAATATGTAACCTATTGATTTTGAAGTATATTACAATATGAGAATCAATGGGAAGACAATGGGAAGACTCACAGGGTGTGTTAGGTAGGGAGCTGATGATCTTTTACTCCTTCCTAGTCTCCTCCAGAGTGTGTCATTATGGGAGGGTCATTTTGGTAGGTTTAAGAGGATGGCTGCTTTTAAGTCACTGAGAGAGTGATATGGAGAAGGTCAACCCATGGTGACATACTCTGGGAAGAGGGCATTAGTAGTGGGGCTCAGAGAGCCCCAAAGGGGGGATTTGTTGGAGAAATTCATCCATTGTCAAAACTTTATCTGTAGAATTAGTGTGACCATAAACTCATATGAACTCTGAGCATTGTAACTTTGTAAATGTTAGACACAGAGTTGGGCCTGTTTCTCAGCCTTGAAGATGATGGAAAACATCAGGTGAGCCTTTGGGAACATAAAATATAGGGGTGTTAATTTGGGACAAAACAGTCAAAAGTCTTTTGTTTGAAAATCGTGTGACTATTTTCCACCAATAAAAATCAAGGGATATGTATGAGAAATATGTAGTGATGGCAAAAACACCAAGGTCAAGCCAAGAGAAAAAGATACTTCACGAGTTCAACTTATCAATGATTCAGGGGCAGTAAAGGTATGCATATTTGGCGTGCTGTCCGAGGAGAGGGCTCAGAGCTCGGTATTTGGCCCGAACCTGGAGCACTCCCCCCGTATTCCTGACTTTGATAGGAACAGCTAAGTGTGAGGAGTTGGGGTGGTGGAGGGATGCCGTAAACTGTCGAGGAATGTCGGTGAGTCAAACGTGGCTATATATACACGCTTCCTCTCATGCTGATAGGATGAGGTATAATTGCTGATGATGAGTTAATTGCTTTCATCCTTGAACGTGCTCCTCCCGAACTTTGTTAATCAAACATCATTTCACGAGTTCACACTTATCAATGATTCAGGGGCAGTAAAGGTATGCGTATTTGGCGTGCTGTCCGAGGAGAGGGCCCCGAGCTCGGTATTTGGCCCGAACCTGGAGCACTCCCCCAAAAATTGCAGTCCAGTCGGACAGCCGCTAGGAAGGAGTTGATGGCCCCCAAAAATGGCGAGGTAAAGTTGGGTGGGTTCTTGAAATGTCGGGAGGGAGTTATTTATGTTATTATGCTGTCCGAAAGGATGAGTATCACTGGTAATAGGTTGTAGACCGGTTGGCTTGAGGCACAGAGGAGATGGTTTGCTTTGTGTTGGGGATGTGCTTGTTGTTTGGCTTGAAGCAAGAGGGCGAGTTGGTTGGAGTCCTAGTTCCTGGGAGTATAGGGGTACCTCTGTGGAAGCAGGGGGCGCTTATCGGGAACTAGCTGATGTCGTCAGGTTTTTTGGAGCCTCTCCGGCTAGGCTCCGTAGTCGTGGGGATTCAAGAGAATTGGCTCCTGCGGGAGCGTCGCTGCTGCGGCGGTGGAGAATTTGAGAGAACTGGCTCCTGCGGTAGTTTTCCCCTTAGGGGAATGTGGGGGAACATCATTGCTGTGGCAATGGCAAATTCGGAACTAAGCTGCGGCGGGAGCCTCACTGCTGCGGCAGTGGAGTAATTTTCCTTTTAGGCTGACTCCTGCGGGAGTGTGAGGGAACATCATTGCTGCGGCAATGGAGAAAATTCTGAACTGAGCTCCTGCGGGAGCCTCACTGCTGCGGCAGTGGAGTAATTTCCCCTTAAGTTGACTCAGAATGTGGGGGAGCATTATTGCTGCGGCGATGGAAGCAAGTTCAGAACTGAGCTCCTGCGGGAGCCTCACTGCTGCGGCAGTGGAGTAATTTCCCCTTAGGCTGACTCCTGCGGGAGTGTGGGGGGGGTAACGTCATTGCTGTGGCAATGGAGAAAATTCTGAACTGAGCTCCTGCCGGAGCCTCACTGCTGCGGCAGTTTAGTAATTTCCCCCTAATTACTGCGGGAGTGTGAGGGAACATCATTGCTGTGGCAATGGAGGCGGCAGTGGAATACTTTCCATTTGAACTGGCTCATGCGAGAGCGTGAAGGTGCGTCACTGCTGCAGTCGTGGAGAACATCCTTGCTGCGGCAATGGAAGAGAGTTCGGGACCTGAGCTCCTGCGGGAGCCTCACTGCTGTGGCAGTGGAATACTTTCCCCATAGGCTGACTCCTGCGGGAGTGTGGGGGAACATCGTTGTTGCGGCAATGGAAAGAAGTTCTGAACAGAGCTCCTGCGGGAGCCTCACTGCTGCGGCAGTTTAGTAATTTCCCCCTAAGCAGTGCTTGTATCTGCTGTTGGGAAGCCAGTATGGCGTAGCGTAGCTTTAAGGTGAATCTGGAACCAGAAACGTGAGATTGGGTGGTTGGGATCATCTATGAAGACTGGGTCAGATGGTAGTTTGACCTGTGAGTTTCTGAAATGGAGGTAGGCTGAGAGGTTTTGATATGGCTGGATTGGTGATGGAAGATTGAAGATGTAGATGAAGTGGCCTTTTTCTTGTTAGGATGGTCTTGCTTTGATTGATGAAAATAAGAGATGGTTTCTTTGTCCAGAACTCAGAAGTTGTAGGATGTACTTTTGGGTTAAAGCTGGATGTGACGGTGAGTTCTGAGCATCTGAGGAATCCGAAAGGCCGGGATGAACATAGCATCACTTCTGCGGCAGTGGATAATTAGAGCAAACTGGCTGAGCATTGCTGCTGTGGCAGTGGAGGATTGAGAGACCTGGCTCCTGCGGGAGCGTCACAGCTGCGGCAATGGAAAGCAGTGGCCATGAAGTTGTAGGTGGGGAGGAGCTGAGGAGCTTAACAGAGTTTGAAGAGCTTGTTTGATGTGCGATCTGTTTGATCTGGCGTGGCTCTTGAAAGCTTCTGAAGACCGGGAGCGCAATGCTTGCATTTGCTGTTGGGAAAGGCCTTTGTGCAGCCGTGGTTGCTGCGCCTATGCGAAATGAATGGCTGGATAAATGGTCTGTTGGGAATCCGGTTTGGAGTAGCGTAGCTTTAAGAAGTTTGGAACCAAAACGTGTAATGGGGTTGGAATCGTCTATGGAGAGTGGGTCGGATGGAAGGTTAGCCTGCGAGTTTCTGAAGTGGAAGTAGGCTAGGAGGGTTTGAAATGGTTGGATTGATGATGCAAGATTGGAGAATTAGGTGAAATGGCGTTTCTTCGTTTGATGAAGTAAGAAATGGTTTCGTCGTCCAGTACTGACAAGTCGGAATTTGTAGGATGTAGTTTTGGGTTAAAGCTGGATGTGGTGGTGAGTTATGAGCATCTGAGGAAACCGAAAGCCAGTATGAAGATAGCTTTGCTGCTGCGGCAGTGGGATAATTTCCCCTTGGCTAACTCCTGCGGGAGTGTCGGGGAACATTATTGCTGCAGCAATGGAGGTGACAGTGGAATAATTTCCATTTGAACTGAGCTCATGCAGGAGTGGAGGTGCATCGCTGCTGCGGTAGTGGAGAGCTTCCTCTGGAAACATATCACATGTTGGATGATGGAGATTGTCTCTTTCCTCATCTTTTCTTGTCTCTGTGGCAGTAAAAGCCATTTCTGGAGAGACTGATTTGATCGAATGTATCTCTTGGCTTCCGATGACCTGCGGCCCAATGCTTGGATCTGCTAGTTTTAGAACAAAACATGTGATGGGGTGATTGAAGTCGATTGTGATGAATGGGTCGGATATGAGTTTGGCCTGATCTTAAATGAAGGTAGGAGGGATTGTTGTTGTTTGTGGAAGTTAAAGGCCTTTGTGGTTTGGTCTACCTTACTTTCGTTATGCAGCGCTGATGGAGAATATGGATGGATTTGGATTAAGGTTGGATGTGATGGAATCTGAGGAAACTGAAGCCAATATGGCTCGATCATGGTGTTGACTGGTTGGACAACATTTGGGTGGAATCCTTGGCGGAGAGTAGGGATACGGATTTCCAACGTAATTGGTTGTCTGGTGTTTGAGCTGGTGGGTTGAGTTCTTGAGATACCTCTGATGAGTAGAGGATTAAATTTCAGCAGAGGGAAGTAGATTTCACCTAGGTAACCCATAGTTAAGCTGGCTTGGAGGTTCTTGGTGTTATTGAAATGCAATATGAATCGGTGGTGGTAGATAGAGATAACGTGAAGCAGATTACATGTGGAGTGGAAAGTCTTGAACTCTTCCACTCCACATGTAATCTTCCTTGAAGAATGGAAATTTAGAGGCGTTGAGAAAAATCAACTCTGAATAATGATATACTGGTTGGAATGGGTCCACCTCTGGTGGCAGCAGCCTTAACTTCAGTGAGGATTTGTGTTCTACTGTTGTTGACGACAGGGGTGGTTCCAAGCAGGAGTGTTTGTGGAATGGCATGAGCATTGCAGAGAACAGGATGAAAGGAGATTTAGCATGGTGGAGAGAATTAGATGGAAAAAAGGCCAGGGCCGAAGCCACTTGCGGAGGCAACCTCACGCTTGGGTTGATGCCTGGAGAGAGACAGAAGGGGTAGAAAGGGAAAATAGAACAGAGTGTCTGGGCCTGCGCCCAGCTAGCGGAGGCAAGCTCAAGCTTGGAGGGCGGCGTGTGTCACTAAAGGATGGCATGTGAGGTGCAGTGCTGGAAACCTTCAGTGTGCTGCTGCTGCGACTTAACGCTTGAAGATCTGGTCTTGCAAGGGAGAGAGATGAAGATTTAGGGAGCGAAGCAGGTGGATATCTTGATGTTGGAGGTGGGGGCAAGCCTCGGCGTCATAGGGTGCGATGACCGCGTGGTGATGTTGGAAGCTCGGTTTCAGTGTTTGTTGAGCTTGGAGCTCCTTTCATCAGTGGGATACGGCGAAGGAACTTGAGAGAGGACGTTTTCAAACAGGTACATCTCAATCTTGGACATTGTGGCAGAAAGGCAGGGCATCACATGTTCGCCTGCTAAATTCCAACACCTTGGCTGGCGCTGAGCAAGAGAAAGCGCTCAACACTTGTTGCTATTCAATCTCTTGAAGATTATTTACATACATCTAAATATATACGCAAGTAATAAAACTCCACTATGGTTTGTAAAATATGCTGATTTCCATAAGTATATAACATTTCAATTATAATATTGACAGGGAGTTTAATTTATATCAGATGCATGTTGCATATTTAATGACTAAACACAAAAATTGATGAAAGTTCATGAACCTATTGGTTTTAAATAGACATAGATCATAGATTTAAATGGGTCATTCAAATATCATAGACTTAGAAGATTTATCATAGACTTGGAGGATTGAAGACAGTGAATTACTTTAAAATAAGAAGTGCATTTGGTTTCTTTTCCAGAGAGTCCACTTAATAGGTGATTAAGTTGAATCATACAGGCAGCGTTGGCAATGAGTTCTTGATTCTTGTGTGGGCGGCTGAGCGCGCTACTGCTTGAGCTGCAGGTGGCAGCACGTTAGTTTAAAACAATCACATTTCAGACGTGGATTCCCCGAAACAGTAGCATCGAGAAGGTACAAACTGCTCGTGATTTAGCGTTTGCTGAAATCAAAGCGCTGGGAGGATTACAGCTGCTCTTGTTTGTGTGAGCTGACGGAGAGAGAGAGTGTGAGCTGAAACTGCAGCGCGGTTTGCAGAGGGCCCACGACGGTGGCAGCGGTGGCGGCAGCGGCGGCCTGGCGCTGGTGGAAAGCTCGTTCCTTGCGGGAAGAGGGCAGCATTGCTTGAGACTCAAGCTTGACAACGAGCTTTATGAATGCGGATGTTTCGCTTGCGGTGGCGAGAACGGGCCTCGCGTCTCACTGTGCGTTTGGTTGTTTGTTGCTTGGGATCCGTTTGTTTGGTCTGGCACCCGTGATGAAATGACAAGGGTGATATAATATAGTCAGCGTGGTGTTAGGCGGATGAGAATCGCTCCAGATTCCGGAGGTTTTTGTAGAAAATCCATCAAACGTGTAGAGCTCGATTCCAGCTGTATCGTGACCGGAAGGTGGAGCCGTATGCCGTAAACTGTCCAGCTGCTGTAAACTGACCAGCTGCCGTAAACTGTCGAGGAATGTCGGTGAGTCAAACGTGGCTATATATACACGCTTCCTCTCATGCTGATAGGATGAGGTATAATTGCTGAAGATGAGTTATTTGCTTTCATCCTTGAACGTGCTCCTCCCGAACTTTGTTAATCAAACATCATTTAGCGAAATCCAATTGGACACTTGATGATAAGAAAAAGGTATAATGTCCTATGTATCAGACTGTAAAGTCAGATGATGTTTGGTTGTTTTTGAACCTGAAAGAAAACCTGAAGAAATGGCTTGCTTTTTCCTGCAAAGAAGAACTTGCTTCACTAACAACAGAATGGGGGAACTGCTGTTGTCAACCAGTGAGATTTTTTTTCATAAAGGAATGATTTAGGTTAAAGAAGTGGAATTAGACAGAGCTGATTGCTCTGACATAATCTATTTAGAGTTTTTGAAAGTTCAATTTGATTCATGCGGATCTCTTGAGTGTTCAAATTTCAGATGCTTCTGGAATTCCGCCTTGATGAGGGGAAGCAACAAATGAGAAGATAAAGACATGTCTGTAGAGAGAGAAGAGAGAGTGGGTGATGGGCTTCCAGCCCAATTCCTGAAGAAGAATTCAACACTGTCTGAGAAGACAACATGGGGAAAGACTGAAAACTGCAGGAGAAGGTGAAACTTTCACTTGAGACTTTTTCTGAGGACAATGAGAACATCCTGGGATACGAAACTATGGAAGGATACATGAAAAGCCAAGGCTAAGAATAAACAGAGGAAGAACAACAGGACAGAGAAGAGACTGAATCCAACTTTACAACACCAGGCATTTGAGTGACATCACAGCCTGGCGAAAAATGCAAACCAAGAGCCAAATGGCTTCAACAGATTGATGACCTAAGCAGAAGAACTGACATGACTCCTTCAAATTTATTTAATTATTATATTAACTGAATTTATTCTGATTATTCACTGGTCTCATAGCAGTTCCTTGTATTCTCTGCCAAGCTAACCTTTCTGCTTTTTCAATAGGAACCAATCCAGCCCAATAACTCGATAACTCGAAAAAAAGAAGAAGAAGAAAAAAAAACAAAGAAATTTATTGAGAGACAGAAGTGGGTGCTCAACTCACCAAACAGATCAAACTGAGGCTGGATTTGGTATAGTGAGGGTTTAGATTACATTAAACATTTAGGGTTAAAAGTATAATAGAATTAGTTTTTGAACTAAGAAAAGATTGTTACAAGATCATCATAAGAAGAATTATGGGTGGAAAAATACCTTTCCTGATCCACTCCCTCTTGTTTAATGGTAATTTTCTAGGACTAGATTTGAATTTAAAAAAATGATAACTAAGGTCTAAATTCATGAAACCAGGAATGCTGTCATCAATGGGGTAACGAGATGGAAATGTTGACCATGGATCCATGATTATGCAGAAATCTACAATTTATTCTTAAAAATTGCTCATGAGCAGAAACAAAAGTATAGGTAAAAATCGTCTTAAATGAGACGAATAATAAAATGCATTTGAGAAAAATTTGCTATGCTTAGGTCTACAATCGTAAATTATGATAAAACAGAAAAAGAGGTTCATGAGAGTCTAAAATGAAGTGTAGTGCCTAGATTCAGAAAGGTTTGACGAAGTTGTGTTCAGATTTTGTGGAAGTACACATCTAAACTTGTATGTGCCCCATTTAGATCGGAACCAGCTGATCAGCAGACTCAGAGAAAATGGCCAGTGTGAGTGTGAATGAGTATGAATGGAGTGAGAGATGGTGAGAGATGGCGTCTGAAGAGATACTAAGGCAAATCAAACTTTTGCCAAAACAGCTGTATTTGAATTTAAAATGTGGGCCTACAGGGCAAAATATATTTGCGCAGCGAATAACTTTTAACTTTCTTTACAGATTATCATGATGAGGCTTATTTTGTATCAAAAGTATTAAATGTTGCCTTGTAACTTTTAACTTGAACACAGTGGGTTGAGTGCTTTCCAAAGACCTAAGAATTTTTGAGATAGTGAATACAATCAAGACTAATGGTAAAGGATAAAAGGGCCTCAAAAATGCAAATCATTAAAGTTTGAGAAAGATATTATAAGGGAATAAGGGATAAGGGATTAAACTCTGCTGTTAAGAAAACAGAAGAGCATCAGATATATACCAAACAGGTCAGCACTCAGCCCACATAAACTTTCCACAGGTCACAATGAAGGACAATGAGCCCGAGGAGCAGATGTTATCACTAGGGACCAACCAAATTCACGATTTCATGGCCGTGACATTTTCCGTGAAATCGGCCACTTTCCGTGAAAACACCCAACAAGCGTGAAATAGTGACATTTTTATTGAAGATAAATATTTTTACTGATAAAGAGTATACCAGGAGCAGATGATCGTAGAATCTTAGCCGAGTTTGCAGCCTACTAAACAGAAGCAAAAGAAGTTCCGCCGGGTACGAGTATTACAGCATTCTGGCGTTCGCACAGCAGTCGGTTTCCTCTGCTGAGCCGGCTAGCATTACACTACCTTTCTGTACCAACGAACAGCGTTGACGCGGAGAGAAGTGTCAGCCAGTACACAAACGTCAAGGCACCGCAGCAACAGCATATGTCAGCAACCACGTTGGTCGGCCAAGTTTTGGCCATGAAAAACTATTTCATTAATGTCACGTGGCATTGCGGAGTCTGTGGCTACGTGCGTTGTAGTCGTATTTTGTTTCCTTTTTGTTTTTTAATACAGGTGAACAGTCGAAAAGTGGTATTTTAGAATACAAAACAGCGGGTGTGACAGCAGATGGACTGATTGCAGTGATTGGTGCCTAAAAATTGTACCCGTGAATTATCTGTGAGATCGAATGTTTTTTTAAAAACCTTCCGTGAAATTGCGAATTTTTACCCGTGATTTTGGTTGGTCCCTAGTTATCCCTAACAACAATAGTAAAGGTCTCATTCACAGGAGACACCTGGACATGCCTTGAAGCCTGAGAGAATAGGAGTTTGTTAGGGGCATTTGTGAGACTAGCCATCCTGATCACAGAAACAATATATTTAGTAGACTACCTAAGAAAAAATTGAAGGGAAAAAAGGGAAGAAGGGATTATTGTTTGAGCCATTATTGGGGCATTGGGGGATGTGCAATTAACTGTGAGGTAGGGTCAACCACTTTATTTGTGGATAAAGTGGACATTTTTTATTTGTGGACATTTTATAATGTGCATGAATAAAGGGGTAAAACAAGCAGTGCAGCAAAAACAAAAACATTACAGATAACTGGTCCAAGTGATAGGGTACATAGGAGCATGGGTACCTGAGAGAGGGATTTTGGTAGATTTAGGGGAGAAACCAGGATTGTGGGAAAAGTTTTGGATAAAAAAAAAGAACTACACATGTTTTAACTTTATCAAATCACAACCAAAGATTTATTTAGTGACAATAGATGAAGGCGGGTGTAAAACAGTAATATAATATTCATGGCAGAACATAGACCCTTGGGCAAGGGCTAAACAACTATTGTGGGGATAGGAGACTTTTGACGAGAATCCATGACGAGGCCAAGGAGGGATGGAATGTTAAGGATGTGGAAGAATCAGGCAGAACTAGAAGAGGGGTTAGACTAGGAAGTAGAAAGAGAGAATAAGCAAGTAAGGGAAGGATGAAAATGGAAGACATGATAAGGATGAGGGCTATAGCAATGAACCATAATGGGGAAAGAAAGGGAAGGTGAAGAGGAGGATAAAGAAAGATGGAAGGAAGGATGGTTGAGAGAAAAGGAGGAGATTCTGAAGGAAGACATGGAAGTAAAGCTCAGGTAGACAAGAGGGGAAGATCAACCAGAAATAGATATAAAATTTTATAAATAATTTTTATAACTATTTTATAAAAAAATAGATATATAACAGATATAGAAATAGAAATGCAAACAATGAGTGGAGGGAGAAGGGAAGATATGAAAATGAAGAAGATGAGGAGGTTGTTCTGTAAGGTGTTGATCTCATGTGACAGGAGATCATAAGGGGGATTGAAGAAATAAATGTATATATGTCCAGCTTTGCATTAATTAGAAGTTATCGGTTGCTTTTATGACTAAGGGATATAAATGTTAAACACAAAACACACACACACACACAAGCGATCTTGTTAAGTAAAGATGAATTATGACAATGTTTAAGTAACACTTTTATGTCCCACATCAGAAATCCAACGAGTCAGACAAAATATGAGTCCCGGTGTAGTATTTCGGTATTATGATTAAAAGCCACGTAAAAGTCACGTTCTATAGGTCATTGTTGATATTTGCCTTACATAATAAACGATATAGTTGTATTTGCAAAAATTGGGTTATGCGTGACATGTGAACAGCCAATCATGACCGCAATCGCGGAAGTGAAATGGAGACTGTTGTGGATCAAGTGTTGTAGTTTTCTCTTCTGACAAATAACACTTCTCAAAGGTCTTTGATGCCAGAATATAGGTTTTATTCTTTCAAACAAAACCGAGTCGATCTGCAGATCTCCTCACGAGAAAGGGAAATCCCCCATTATATACCTAGTTCCTAGACATTCTAAACATGTTACGTTATTGTGTATTTTTCTCCATACATTGTCCAATTGGCCTGAATTCAGCACTTTATGTCCATATATGGGTTCAACCCCCAACACTGTGAGGTGGGTGTGCTTCCAGCCTTTTGCAGACCTCAGCACTTTCTCAGCTGAATATCATCATACAGATAAAATAATGGTGTATAATCATACAGTTGAATTATGATAAAATACTTATTATTCGTGCAATAAACACTTCAACATTTCCCCCCTTTGAGGCTTATCAAGCCTCACTTTCATTATTCCGCATCCAGAGTGTAGTTTCAAAATCCAGCCTCCTCAGTTATGCTACACAATGACCAAAACAATTCACTTAGTTTAATTTCCAATGACCAGATTATTGTAACTACACTCCGGAGGAGAGGTAGAACCAAACATCTCTTTTCAGAATTGTTCTTTTTTCTTTCAGTTTTTCTTTTTCTCCAAAAAGAGTAAAAGATTCAACTCCCCTTTAATAAACATTGTTATAAGCATGTGCATGCACTTTGTTCATTCTTGCCTGTGGTTGTCACAGTTATGTAGAATACATCAAACAACAATCATGCTATATATTTTAAAAGTTATTTCTTGTGCTGTAGACATCTTCTTCAACCCAGATACTTTGCGCATCGTAGAGGGTCACCGTCTGGGGAGCGGTTAGGCTAGCACTTACACCCAAGGTCTGGCTCATCATTATTCATCTTCTTTGTCCTCATTGGAGGTACTCGAATCAATATCCAATGTTTTCATAATCCAACTCGGTTTCCCATATGAATCCTGATACTACATACTTTGGTTGCCCTCCAAAATTACTTTATCGTTATTGTAACATCTCAACATTTCCATTTGATTAGTTGTGGCTTTGACTACAAGTGATCTTAAGATGGAAAGTATAAAATAGAACCACAAAACCCCCTATTAATATTGCAATTCCCAAAAACGTTCCTAGTTTAGCAAGCCATGCTCCCCACTTTCCAAAACCTAGATCCAACCAATCCCATATCTTCTCATCTCTTCCAGCATTTTCTGTTATCTCTATTCTTAATTCTTTTATTTTATTCATAACTTCACTAAATTTTCCTCCCGGAGCCGTATTATTTGGAATGAAGGTACAGCACTGATCTCCAAACATTACACATACCCCTCCTTTGTCTGCCAATAACCAATCCAGTGCTTGTCTGTTTTGCCATGTCATTCTACTTGTTGCATGTAATTGTTCTCCTAATGCGGCTAAAGCATCATCAGTGTAATTAATAAATCTCTGCTGATTATAATAGATATAGTTGATCCATTCTGCATTTTTATTTGGGGTGATCCATACGAATATTGATTCAAACCCTGCTTTTATTTCATCTCTTGCTTTGAACTTATTAGGTATGCCCCTAGGTTGACCAACTGCATCTAAAAATACTTGAGGATCTGGTTTATAGGCTCTCTTAGTCCTATTTTTATCTTCTTTTATCGTTTGCTCTGAATCCCATTGTGCAATGGTTACTTCTTGAATTAGACGCACTCTAGCACATATTCCTTTCCATCTTAAAGGTAAGAATGATAGAAGTCTGTCTTTTCCACAAGCCCAAAAGAAATCTGCAACTACTTTTGTCTGATCTTCATATAATTCTATTGATGGTAATGCTATAGTTTGATTTTTACAATTTTCTTCTTCTGGATTTATTTTTTCCCTCTCATTTCTTGTTTCTAGTGCTTGAAGTTCTGGAGCTCTTATTTGTCTATTTGAATTCTAAGACTTTCTTCTATCTATGTTCCAAATTTTAGCACATTTTACAGTGAATCTTCTTAAATTATGTATTCAAACTTATTAAAACACTCATATTCTTGGTTATGATCAATGCTGAACCATTTTGAGACGTCTACTTCTTCTTTTTCTACTCTAAGGTTTGCATTTACATCCCAGTATCTACACCAGTCTCCCCAATGAGGTCTGTTAAATTTATCCTGATATTCAGAACTACTCAAAAAAGCTAAACACTCTGCTGAACAATACGGCATAAAATAATCGCTTGTATGACAGAAGTTCCTGTTAAATTTAACATATGTCACATAATCGTATGGATTTTGGAACTACTATTATCTTATTTAGTTGTGATTTATCACACATTAAACAATCATTCATACCTATTTCTCTTGCTGTAAATGTACCCCATTTGTACGAGGACTTGAGAAGCTTGGGCGCTGATGCCTACCCCTTGCACTTGTATTATCTGATGCAGTAAACGTGAAGATCATCATCAGCCACATTTTTGGACTCATCTTTCTTTCTTTGTTGACTTTCTTTGCTTTGCTCAGCGCTTTGCTTCTCTGAGCTTTCAACATCTTGTACCTTTTCATCTTGCGCTCTGGTTTCACGTCTGGGAACTCTTGTGCAGTGATTCAGATGATACCAGGTGGTGCTTCCTTCCACTTGGACCGCTGTCGGTGTAAGCATTTCATGCGGTATTAGATGCGTACTACTGTTAGTTTGCATACGATAACTCATTAATACAACTGTTAAAGCATCAATCCAGTTACGTTTAGTACTTTCACAAATCTTAAGTTTGGCCTTGAGGGTACCATTTACCCTCTGTACCATCCCTTGCGATTGTCAGTGATTAACACATCCTATTTTCTGTTTTATTCTTAAATGTTTCACAACTTGTTTTACAGGTTTTTGAATATTTGAACTTATTTCTGATGTTATTCCAAATCTAGAAATTACCTCTTTTGACAGAAATGTAATGACTATTCCTGCTCCTTCATCTGCTGATAGTGTTGTTTCCACATCTGCTAAGTCTATTATCACAAGCATGTAAATAATATTGGAGACCAATATCCTTGGTCTTTTATTTTCTTTATCATCTCCCCCCTTGCGCAATGGTCAAAACCATGCGCATCTTAAATGACGACGTTCAAAATAGCTTTTAGTTGATTTTAAGGCAATGGTTCAAGTGTCACTTCTGCTAATCAATTCACGATCCTCCTTTGAGATCAACACACACTCACTGTATTTTTTAACCATCCTGGAACCCTTTTCTGGAGTTGAACCAGTGTCACCTGTGAATGAGATTTTAACTGTTTTTGTTAGTGATAACCTCTGCTCATCTGGCTCATTGCCCTTCTTAGTGACCTGTGGAAAGTTCATGTGGGCTGAATGCTGTCCTGATCCCTTTTTGAGGCTCTTCTGCTTTCTTACCAGCAGAGTTTAATCCCTTTTTATCTCTTATATTATCTTTCTCACAGTTTAGTGATTTACATTTTTTCAACAATAAATTTGCCCTTTTATCCTTTACAATTAGAAAATTCAACTTAGTTACTTCATTGTCTAAAGTCTCACTATCATCTCATAATTTCTTAGGTCTTTGGAAAGCACTCAACCCACTTTGTTCAAGTTAATAGTTACAAGGCAACATTTGATACTTTTAACACAAAATCAGCTCCTTCATGATATTCTGTAAAGGAAAAATAAAAGTTATTCGCTGCGCAAATGTGGCACTTTTGTTTCTTTCTGCCACAACAATATTGACCTAGGTTTTGACCAGGAATCTTAATCCAATTCATCCATGGTCATTTTTTTACTCAGGCATAATTTGCCCTGTGGGCCCACATATTAAAATTGAAATACAGCCGTTTTGGCAAAATGTTTGATTTGCCTTAGTGTCTTTTCAGACACCATCTCTCACTCCATTCATGCTCATCAACACTCATGCTTGCCATCATATCCTCTTTGATTCTGCTCCCCAGGTTTCAATCTAAATGGGAAACATACAAGTTTAGGTCCGAACACAATTTGTCAAACATCTCTGAATCTAGGCACTACACTTCATTTTAGACTTCAACGAACATTTCTTTTTCTCTTTTTCTGCTTTCTCATAATTTACAATTGTAGGCCTAAGCATAGTGAATTTTTCTCATACAATTTATTATTAATCTAATTAAGATTTTTCCTATTATTTGTGTTACTTCTCATGAGCTTATTCTATTTTTTGAATAAGAAAATTGCAGATCTCTACATAATCATGGATCCATGGTCAACAGTATTTCCATCTCATTACCCCAGCGATGACGGCATTCCTGATTTCATGAATTTGGAATTTAGAGTTATTTATTATTTTATTCATTTATCTAGTTCTAGAAAATTACCATTAAACAAGATGGAGTGACCAGTAAAGGCATTTTTCTAACCATACTTCTTCTTATGAAGATCTTGTAACAATCTTTTCTTTGTCAGAAATATAATACTATAATGTCTTTAGCCCTAAGTGTTTAATGTCATCTAAACCCTCACTATACCAAATCCAGGCTTAGTTTGATCTGTTTGGTGAGTTGAGCACCCACTTCTGTCTCTCAATGAATTTCCTTTTTTCTCTTCTCTTTTAATATTGGGCTGGATTGGTTCCTACTGAAAAGCAGAAAGGTTAGTTTATCAGAGAATACAAAGAACTGCTATGAGACCAGTGAATAATCAGAATAAATTAAGTTAATATTATAATTAACTAAATTTGAAGCAGTCACTCTTGTGATCATTGTAGATGCCACACCTGTGCCTTGTGGAGTCAGTTCTTCTTGGATCATCAGTCTGTTGAAGCCGTTTGGCTCTTGCTCTGCATGTTTCATCAGGCTGTGACGTTACTCAAACGCCTGGTGTAGTGGAGTGGAATACAGTCTCTGCTCCTTCCTGTTGTTCCTCCTCTTAGCTGTGGCTTTTCTTGTATCTTGCCACAGTTTTGTATCTCACGATGTTCTCATTGTCCTCAGGAAAAGTCTCAAGTGAAAGTTTCACCTTCTCCTGCAATGATCAGTCTTTTTTCCATGTTGTCCTCTCAGACAGTGTTGAATTCTTCCGGGAGGGGCTTGAAGCCCATCACCCACTCTCTCTTCTTCTCTCTGCAGACATGTCTTTGCCTTCTCATTTGTTGCTTCCTCTCATCAAGGCAGAATTCCAGAAGCATCTGAAATTTGAACACTCAAGAGATCCGCATGAATCAAATTGAACTTTCAAAAACTCCAAACAAAATTCTGTCAGAGCAATCAGCTCTTTATCTTAATTCCACTTCTTTAACCAAACTTTTTTCCTTCCAATAATTCCTTTATACAAAAATATCACTGGTGAACAGCAGTTCCCCCATTCTGTTTTTATTGAAGCAAGTTCTTCGTTGCAGGAAAAAAAGCAAGCCATTTCTTCTTTGCATTATGCAGCAATAATCTACCTTCAATTATCTGAGTATTATACAATAAATAATTCTCCCTATCAGAAAAAAAGGTATTCATTTTTCTTCCATTTTTTTTTTTTTCATGCAGTGTTCAAAATAATCTAGTGGTGGTGAATAAGGTTTTCTTCACCCATCATCAGAGAATTCCCTTTCAAATATTTTTCTCTTCATTTGGTCACCCAATCTCACTCTCATTCAACACTACACAAGTTATTATACTGCCATGAATCACTTTACACACTAACTCCAGGGATAATGAGATACAACTCTTAGTCACCTCTTAATAAGATGTACAATTTTAAGCATGTGCTTCTTTTTGTTCTTTTTCTTGTTTATTTATTATTCTCTTTACTTCTCCTGTATCTCAAACTTTGTCCTCCTCTATTTATTTATTTATCTGTTCTCTATTTATGTGCTCGACTTTTTTCTTTTCTTTTCTATCACTTCATAATTGCTACTTTTTTTCCTAATTATTCTACTTGAGTGGTCATAATTTATCTTTTATCCATACTTTTAAAGAAACAATTTCTTATAATTTTCAAATATTATTGCAAGAGAAGATTTATTTTACTTTTTCCCTATTTAATTTCTCTTAACATCTGTTTTGTATTAAATTCTTACCTCAACAAACTAACAGATTTGTTTTTCACTGTTATTATTTGTTTTATTTTAGATGAATGTAATCGACAATTATTTTACCATCAGTCTAAGACTCCAAGTATTCCTCTGCCTTCTTTTAGTGTAACTTACAAGGCTGTTTTCTGAACAATGGCTCTCTCACTCGCACATACACAACTTTCACAAAAATCCTTTATTTGCTTTCACACATCTTCTGGGCTCATAAAGTCCGTCCCAAAGACTACATTCATGCATTCTGTTCATGCGTCTCCTTGGGCTCATTTGATTCGTCCCAAGAGAGTTCATACAAGCATTCTCTAACCCTCCTCGGATGGCCAGCGAAGCCCCCACCTCAGTCAGAGGGGGAGAGGGGGTCACGGTCAAGCGAGAAGGGCTTATGTTTTTACAGCCCACACACTCAGAGCCCAAATACACACACACACACAGAGAGAGCTTCTCTGCTCCTCACCAAGTCAAAACACTTTTTCTTTTATTAACACAATTAAATCACTAACAACACAATAACAACGCCAAATTTTGCTTACCCGAGCGAGCCTCGTCACGTGATCAGTGTGCACGAGTGGTAACCGTAAGACTTTTACCTACAAAACGTAGGGTTTAATTCCGATTAATCAATTCAACCAATTAAGACAACACCTGTCCAAGCAGACCTTCAAAATTAATTGAAGCGGTAATCACAGGAACTTTAATTTACTGGTAATGTTTAGTTTTCCCGATTCATTTCACCTTTTATCCGAGCAGCTTCTATCGAAATAGACCGGTAACCATAAAAGGATTTAATTTAATTCTCTCCGTCTAGTGCAGACCTTCGTGCGTACGTAACGAAGCGGTATTACGCGAGAGAATTTATATTAATTTATTTCGCCTATTCTGCCTTTATTCCGTAATCAGAGCTGTGCACGATTCTCTGGTCGTAATAAAGAGGTATTCGCGAAATCTTAATCAAATCCGTCAGTTTCTTCGCCTATGCGGACCTCACTATATAATATATTATATTATGAGCGGTATTGCGACCAGAAACACAAACATAAAACAATTAATCAGTTATAAAGCAGTCCTTCGCGTTAACCCTTAAGGTACCCGAAGCGGTATTATACCCTGATGTCTGTGCGCATGCATTACTGGTTCAGTAAACACAGATCTAACAAACATACATACAATTATTCTGGATTCAAAGACCCTTTTAGTTCTAATTAGTTCTTTAATTTGGAGAAGCTTTTTTAGAGTGTCTCACCACTCCCAGGCCAACTGTGCGATCAACACAAAGTTAAGCAAAATCTGCTTACCTGGCCAGTAGTTTGTGTTGGTCGCTCAGAAAATCCCCGTCGTGGATCGAACATCTCTGAAGCTCCAAAGCCAGTCCTGCCGGGGTCGCCAAATGTTGTGGATCAAGTGTTGTAGTTTTCTCTTCTGACAAATAACACTTCTCAAAGGTCTTTGATGCCAGAATATAGGTTTTATTCTTTCAAACAAAACCGAGTTGATCTGCAGATCTCCTCACGAGAAAGGGAAATCCCCCATTATATACCTAGTTCCTAGACATTCTAAACATGTTACGTTATTGTTTATTTTTCTCCATACATTGTCCAATTGGCCTGAATTCAGCACTTTATGTCCATATATGGGTTCAACCCCCAACACTGTGAGGTGGGTGTGCTTCCAGCCTTTTGCAGACCTCAGCACTTTCTCAGCTGAATATCATCATACAGATAAAATAATGGTGTATAATCATACAGTTGAATTATGATAAAATACTTATTATTCGTGCAATAAACACTTCAACAAGACACACTATGTTGCCAGATTGGGCGGGTTTTGGTCATGTCCCACCGGTAAAAGAAAATGCATTGGGCTGGTTGAAACCTAAAACCCGCCCAAATATCATATATAAATGCATATAAATACCATCAACAATCGTCTCTCTAGTTTTTTGTGCAGGTTTTATGCTGTAGATGGGCTGGAAATGGTCAGTCTAATCTGGCAACAATGGAGACACAGCTACAAGCTATTCATTGCATACACTAGTGGAAAATTGATTATTATGATTCTCTCTTAAGAAATGAACCAGTCTTTAATCTTTGAGTTAAATATTGTACATAGCTCAATTGTAGCACGATTAAAAAATAAGTACTTTTTTTGTACAAATGCAAACTGGTAGGACTGGCATGATTTTGCTAAGTTTATAAAGCTTATTTAAATGTAAAGTTTATTTTAGTAAACCTCTAACCATCTTAATGAAAGAAACATTTGTGAATATATAATATATACAGAAGAAAGTATTCTTAATCTGCCATTAAGACATGTTCAATAAAAACAAAACCAGATGTGCAAATTCACCTGAAATCTTTATTAAAAATTTAGCACAGTCTTATAGTATTGGATTAACTATATATTAGCATAGTATTCAATATAATTTTAACTTCATTGAAAATGTTCTCTTTACTGTCTTATCCCTATCATATTTACAAACATGAAAACAAATGTTATTCATTAATGTGCAATACTAACATTTGTGCCATTAAATTATACAATATTATATACACACACACACACACACACACACACATATATATATATATATATATATATATACACTGGGACAAAATTGTTGGTAACCAGTTAACATTCATATGTCAGACTTCAGTCAGACATTGCTCTTCAACTATGCTTCAACAATTATTTATAAAAATAAACTCATGGAACAAGCCTAGACAAAAATGATGGTGCCCCTAGAAAAGACTGTAAACAATGTGACTAAAGAGACATGTTAATTCAAGGTGCATCTACTAATTAGCATCACAGGTGTGTACAATCTTGTAATCAGTCAGTGGGCCTATTTATAGGGCTTCAGGAAGTCACTGGTGATATGGTGTGTACTACACTCGACATGGACCAGGGCAAGTGAAGGAAAGAGTTGTCTCAGGAGATTAAATGAATGTTATAGAAAAGCATGATAAAGGGATATAAAACCATCTCCAAGCAGCTTGAAGTTCCTGTGACTACAGTTGCACATATTCAGAAATTTAAGATCTGTGGGACTGTAGTCAACCTCCCTGGATGTGGCCGCAGGAGGAAAATTTATGACAAATCAGAGATGGATAATCCAAATGTTAACAAAAGAGGCCAGAAAGACTTCTAAAGAGATCCAAGGTGAACTCCATGCTCAAGGAACATCAGTGTCACTTCACAAGATATCAGCCAAAACTTCAATGGACAACTATATTAGATCTACACAATCATCCACAGTAATTAACAGTCAATTGTTTATATTATATCTGTCTGACTCAAGTATGTTTCTTTGTTTTTGATTTGCAGATGATGGGGAAATGAAGTTTTTTCCACATTTCATTGTGTGTAAATATTGTTTAAATATTCATGTTTATAATGAACATTTTCTAAATACAATTGTGTCAATACAATTCAAATATGTTCATGGTTTGTATATGTGTGTTTAAAGAATATTCATGTCTCTCTTCTCTCTATCACAGACATTTACACATCATGTTATATCCGCAAAGCATTGTGGACGACCCCACACACCCCTCACACACACTTTTCACCCTCCTGCCGTCCGGAAAACGGTATCGGAAAAAAATTGGTCTCTCACAACCAGACTTTGCAACAGTTTTTTCCCCCTTGGTATCAGGCTGCTAAACTCATACAAGCTGCACTACTTTTGGACTGTTACCATCAAACTGTGACAAAATTAAACTGTGCACTTTACGTATATCGTTTTTTTTTTCTGTACCTACTGTGTATTATGTCTGCATTATGGTCTGTGCTGTCTGTTTGCACTTCGTGCTCTTATGTGTAGAGGTTTTTGTTCTATAGTGCCTTGGTCCTGGAGAAACGTTTCGTTTCACTACTTGTATATGGCTGAAATGACAATACAATCCACTTTGACTTTGTTCATGATTAAATTTTCTAACTACAACTGTGTAATATGTGTTTAAATATGTTCATGGCTTATATATGTGTATGTATGTTTTTACAAAGAGATTGAAATTATAGAGATTTTCAATAAATGTTACTCGTAATAACTTTCTATTCATTCTAATGTTTTTAAACAATAAGTAATTTAGAAGATGTAGTTTGTAGGATGATTATTCGTGTACAAGCATAATTAGATGTAGAGGTTGAGAGAACCTACCGAGAACACACCTGGAACCAACCGCGAACGTTCCAGGAACACTCTATTTCCATAAAGAAAACTTTCGTGGCAAACATATCCAATGTTTGGTTCCCAGAACGTTCTGGAAACCAAAAATTGTTAGCTGGGGAGATTGTCAACATAACCGAACTCCACTGCATTTTGAAACACTGCTCTGAACTGTAGTTCAAAGCATCCATGTCACCCGACTATGGTTAAATGAAGCTTCTGCCTATTTCACAAGTTTTTCGAAGGGTGGTGCTTGCCAAGTCTGCGTTTGACAAACCACACAATAGCACATCTGTCTCAACTCCCACAATGTTTAAAAGAGGAGTTAATGCACCTTCATCTCCTGGGTTTTTGTGAGAGGATTTTTTCAAAAGCTGGAGGGAAAAAAAAGAAGAGTAGGCTAAGCCATTCTACAGCAGAATAATTAATATTAACAAATAAAAAAAAAATTGTTGCAAAAAACATGTGCAATTGACCACTATAGGTGTCACTGTGGAGACGGGTGTTTGTATAGATTCACAGCCTCGACACACGGCACATTTGCTTTGAACGTTTCAGTGTTTTATGAAACCTTGCTCTGTCCATCACTAGAAATCGGTTCCCTTCAAATGAAAGCCTTTTAACATGTTTGTTCGTTGAGTAGTTGAACCCACCACAGAGATTTATGTAGAGCTTGAAGAATGTAATGTGTATTCACAGGCGTTTGTACTGGGGTTGTAAACGCAACGTCCAATCGCACGCGTCTACGCATGCAACATTCAAGCACACAACTGTGAGATGAGTTGAGGAATAGCTTACATCAAGATCATGTGAAACGTAAAGCTGTTTTTTTATTTTGTAAAGGTAAACATGCTACAGGAAACTCACTCAAGTGAATCAGATGAGAAATTTTGGACTAACCGTTGGGATGGGGTTGGGATGGGGTTGGGTGGGACAAAATTGTTCTGCGGGAGCTGCTATATTATTTTATAATTGCCCTGCGAAAGCAGTTGTACACAAAACTAAAGCAAATGGTCACTATGTCCTTTCAACTGATGATTTGTTTATTATAGTATGGAATATATATGGTTATAATAACATTTCTCAAAACAAAGAATTGTTATCTGAAGTTTTCTGAAATAATAGTAGGCCTGAAACTTACATATTCCACAGACAATATCATATTAGGAGGGGATTTTAACAAGGTTCAGGATGATTGGATGCACCGGTCACCTTCTAATTTCCAATATCTCCCAAAGCTTAAGGAAGTGCATTTCAAATGTTTTAATGATATTTACCCATCCTTAGAGCTCCTTAGATGTAGATTTAACATTGATCACAATTGTTGTACTTTTTGTGATTTTGAAATTGAAACAACAGTATATTTGTTCTTTGATGGCTTATTTCGCAAAACCTTTTGGTTTGACATATGAGTGGCTTAAAAGTACAATTACTTTGATTTCATCATTTTCTAAAAACGACATCATTTTCGGTGTAATAATAGAAAATATACACAGTCAATACATTTTGAATAATATTCTCATTCTGGGGAAATTGTATATTCATTACTGTAAGTGCCTTAAATCAAATCTTTTTTGATTTTCAAGTTTTCTGTTTTTCAGAAAGAATTTTTGATTTATTGTAAATCGTTAAGATTACTAAAATCGAGAAGTGGAAGAAGACTTTTTGGTTTATTGAAGAAATTCAAGCTGTTGTAAGATTCTTTTTTTTCTTTTCTCTCTCTCTATCTCTTTGTGTCTCTTACTATGTTTCTTTATTGGAGTTGTGCTCTGTAAGTGATTTTGTATTGCCTTATTGTAACTGTTTTTCTTGCAATAAAAAAAAGAAAAATGAAAAAAGTTCAATCACTCCTGTCATCGGTGAGAAATGTAAGGAAATCATTGTAACGAGAGGTTTTACAGAGCGTATTTCTCGAGAGTTTCGACTACCTGTGATTTCCCTTACGCAGTCACGTGGCTCAACTTCGCGCTGTCAGTCTGTTTGAATTTATAAACTATATTAAGCGTTATAGCCAGCAGTTTCATTATATTTGCTGTGAGTTTTGGTAAATATTAATGTGACATGATGCATTGAATACTACTGTGATGTACTGCGATGTACGTTAGTATTTTATTTTTGGGTAGAGATGGATTAATATATTTGACTTTATCAAGATAAATATGTTTCCTCGTGCATAACACTCTTAACACTCCAAACACTTTAAGTATACAATTTATCATTTAAAATAAATCACCATATTTTAGTTCTGTGATATTTTATGGTACTAAGTTGGTCATTAATCGATCATAATTATTGTTTGTATTACAGTTAAATAAAAAAAAAAATGTATTGACAGAAGTCCCTCTAGAATAAGGAACAGCAGATAGATTGCATTTCACATTACATCCGGTTTATGCAATTGAAAAATGTTTTTAGATTTTCAAAGAGAAAAAGAAAATTTAGAAAATTTAACCATGAACAAAGTCAAAGTGGATTTTATTGTCATTTCAGCCATATACAAGTAGTGAAACGAAACGTTTCTCCAGGACCAAGGCACTATAGAACAAAAACCTTTATACATAAGAGCACGGAGTGAAAACAGACAGCACAGACTATAACGAAGACATAATACACAGTAGGTAAAAAAAAAACTATATACGTAAAGTGCACAGTTTAATTTTGTCACAGTTTGATGGTAACAGTCCAAAAGTAGTGCAGCTTGTATGAGTTTAGCAGCCTGATACCAAGGGGGAAAAAACTGTTGCAAAGTCTGGTTGTGAGAGACCAAATTTTTTCCGATACCGTTTTCCGGACGGCAGGAGGGTGAAAAGTGTGTGTGAGGGGTGTGTGGGGTCGTCCACAATGCTTTGCGGATATAACATGATGTGTAGATGTCCTGTGATAGAGGGAAGAGAGACATGAATTTTCTTTAAACACACATATACAAACCATGAACATATTTGAATTGTATTGACACAATTGTATTTAGAAAATGTTCATTATAAACATGAATATTTAAACAATATTTACACACAATGAAATGTGGAAAAAAAAATTAATTTCCCAATCATCTGCAAATCAAAAACAAAGTCAGACAGATATAATATAAACAATTGACTGTTAATTACTGTGGATGATTGTGTAGATCTAATATAGTTGTCCATTGAAGTTTGGCTGATATCTTGTGAAGTGACAATGATGTTCCTTGAGCATGGAGTTCACCTTGGCTCTCTTTAGAAGTCTTTCTGGCCTCTTTTGTTACCATTTGGATTATCCGTCTCTGATTTGTCATAAATTTTCCTCCTGCGGCCACATCCAGGGAGGTTGACTACAGTCCCACAGATCTTAAATTTCTGAATATGTACAACTGTAATCACAGGAACTTCAAGCTGCTTGGAGATGGTTTTATATCTCTTTATCATGCTTTTCTATAACATTCATTTCATCTCCTGAGACAACTCTTTCCTTCACTTGCCATGTTGTATGTAGCACAGACCATATCACCAGATATCACAGTGACTTCCTGAAGCCCTATAAATAGGCCCACTGACTGATTACAAGATTGTACACACCTGTGATGCTAATTAGTAGACACACCTTGAATTAACATGTCTCTTTAGTCACATTGTTTACAGTTTTTTCTAGGGGCACCATCATTTTTGTCTAGGCCTGTTCCATGAGTTTATTTTTATAAATAATTGTTGAAGCATAGTTGAAGAGCAATGTCTGACTGAAGTCTGACATATGAATGTTAACTGGTTACCAACAATTTTGTCCCAGTGTATATATATATATATATATATATATATATGTGTGTGTGTGTGTGTGTGTGTGTGTGTGTGTATGTGTGTATAATATTGTACAATTTAATAGCACAAATGTTAGTATTGCACATTAATGAATAACATTTGTTTTCATGTTTGTAAATATGATGGGGATAAGACAGTAAAGAGAACATTTTCAATGAAGTTAAAATTATATTGAATACTATGCTAATATATAGTTAATCCAATACTATAAGACTGTGCTAAATTTTTAATAAAGATTTCAGGTGAATTTGCACATCTGGTTTTGTTTTTATTGAACATGACTTAATGGCAGATTAAGAATACTTTCTTCTGTATATATTATATATTCACAAATGTTTCTTTCATTAAGATGGTTAGAGGTTTACTAAAAGAAACTTTACATTTAAATAAGCTTTATAAACTTAGCAAAATCATGCCAGTCCTACCAGTTTGCATTTGTACAAAAAAGTACTTATTTTTTAATTGTGCTACAATTGAGCTATGTACAATATTTGACTCAAAGATTAAAGACTGGTTCATTTCTTAAGAGAGAATCATAATAATCAATTTTCCACTAGTGCAGGGGTGTCAAACTCATTTTGGTCGGGGGGCCGGATACTGCTTAATCTGATGTCAAGGGGGCCAGACCAGTGAACTCATAGCAAAATTACATGGAACTAACAATAAGTCCGCTTTTTTTGTATTAGTGCATTATATTATAAATTATATTAAAAAATAAAAATCTTTAAATTACATGAATGATTAATGAATGATTGTCCTTTTACAATTTTTTTTTGCTTTTCAGAAAGAATTTTTGATTTCTTGTAAATCGTTAAGATTACTAAAATCAAGAAGTGGAAGAAGACTTTTTGGTTTATTGAAGAAATTTAAGCTGTTGTATAATTCTTTTTTTTCTTTTCTCTCTCTCTATCTCTTTGTTTGGACAGAAGTCCCTCTAGAATAAGGAACAGCAGATAGATTGCATTTCACATTACATCCGGTTTATGCAATTGAAAAATGTTTTTAGATTTTCAAAGAGAAAAAGAAACATGTTAGTGATAATAGATCATTAGATGTTACCTTAAATATTGGAAGGGATATCAAATTAGGGGAATGAATCTCTATTAATTAATGGAAAGGTTGGCTGATAAGGGTGGGGTAATGATTGCCATTGCATTTGGGATTTTTCTGCTATTGTTTTGTTTTGTGATACTTTTTCTCAGATCAATGATAGCAAATGCTGCCACCAGACAAATTGTTACTATTTCTGTGTAACGACAGGGAATTGACATTGGCAATATTACAACCACAAGCGGGCTTCGGATGAGCTGGATGAATTCCCGTAAAGATCTGTAGAAATGGAAGGTGGTGCTTATTTTACTTTTGAAAGTTTGTGGATGTTTTTGAATAGAGAGGGAGATAGACAAACTATGTGTTTTCTTTTGAAAATAACTGAGATAAGCATTTTTAGAAAATGGGTAGAGTAGGCAGTTAGAAATATCTGATTTTGTTTATTATTTTGGCACTAAAGGTTAATTTTGCTTAATTTCTTAATTTTTCCTTAATTTTGTGTTATTACTAACATATCTTTACATATGATAAATGTCATAAAAAAAGAGTTTGCTATTTTCACTTTTGTATGTAATCTGCATTTACTAATAATGAAAAGGTCTAGATGATGAATTGAAGATGGAACATCAAGGGTTGTCTCTACTGGCGGTTTAAAAACTGCCCCAACACCAGACAGCACCCTAGGCCGGTCCAGGGCACCTCTGGCAATGATGGAGCAACCCAGATAGCGCTCCAGGCCACCGGAAGCGCCTGAGAGTTCCTCTGGCATCGAAGGACTGCATATTTACCATATATCCTAAATATATGAATCATTGAAATGTGTAACCTATTGATTTTGAAGTATATTACAATATGAGAATCAATGGGAAGACAGTGTCCCCCACAGGGTGTGTTAGGTAGGGAGCTGATGATCTTTTACTCCTTCCTAGTCAAGTAAGGGGGGAGATGTTTGGTCTCAGTCTCCGCCAGAGTGTGTCA
Source organism: Rhodeus uyekii (assembly GCA_037043235.1). Taxonomy (NCBI): domain Eukaryota; kingdom Metazoa; phylum Chordata; class Actinopteri; order Cypriniformes; family Acheilognathidae; genus Rhodeus; species Rhodeus uyekii. Next base: position 63,582 of record JAWRVZ010000743.1, read on the forward strand.
TTATGGGAGGGTCATTTTGGTAGGTTTAAGAGGATGGCTGCTTTTAAGTCACTGAGAGAGCGATATGGAGAAGGTCAACCCATGGTGACATACTCTGGGAAGAGGGCATCAGTAGTGGGGCTCAGAGAGCCCCAAAGGGGGGATTTGTTGGATAAATTCATCCATTGTTAAAACTTTATCTGTAGAATTAGTGTGACCATAAACTCATATGAACTCTGAGCATTGTAACTTTGTAAATGTTAGACACAGAGTTGGGCCTGTTTCTCAGCCTTGAAGATGGTGGAAAACATCAGGTGAGCCTTTGGGAACATATAAATAGGGGTGTTAATTTGGGACAAAACAGTCAAAAGTCTTTTGTTTAAAAATCGTGTGACTATTTTCCACCAATAAAAATCAAGTGATATGTATGAGAAATATGTAGTGATGGCAAAAACACCAAGGTCAAGCCAAGAGAAAAAGATACTTAGCGAAATCCAATTGGACACTTGATGATAAGAAAAAGGTATAATGTCCGATGTATCAGACTGTAAAGTCAGATGATGTTTGGTTGTTTTTAAACCTGAAAAAAACCTGAAGAAATGGCTTGCTTTTTCCTGCAAAGAAGAACTTGCTTCACTAACAACAGAATGGGGGAACTGCTGTTGTCAACCAGTGAGATTTTTTTTCATAAAGGAATCATTTAGGTTAAAGAAGTGGAATTAGGAGACAGAGCTGATTGCTCTGACATAATCTATTTAGAGTTTTTGAAAGTTCAATTTGATTCATGCGGATCTCTTGAGTGTTCAAATTTCAGATGCTTCTGGAATTCCGCCTTGATGAGGGGAAGCAACAAATGAGAAGATAAAGACATGTCTGTAGAGAGAGAAGAGAGAGTGGGTGATGGGCTTCCAGCCCCCTTCCTGAAGAAGAATTCAACACTGTCTGAGAGGACAACATGGGGAAAGACTGAAAACTGCAGGAGAAGGTGAAACTTTCACTTGAGACTTTTTCTGAGGACAATGAGAACATCCTGAGATACGAAACTGTGGGAGGATACATGAAAAGCCAAAGCTAAGAATAAACAGAGGAAGAACAACAGGACAGAGAAGAGACTGTATCCAACTTTACAACACCAGGCATTTGAGTGACATCACAGCCTGGCGAAAAATGCAAACCAAGAGCCAAATGGCTTCAACAGATTGATGACCTAAGCAGAAGAACTGACATGACTCCTTCAAATTTATTTAATTATTATATTAACTGAATTTATTCTGATTATTCACTGGTCTCATAGCAGTTCCTTGTATTCTCTGTATTGTATTCACCAAACAGATCAAACTGAGGCTGGATTTGGTATAGTGAGGGTTTAGATTACATTAAACACTTAGGGTTAAAAGTATAATAGAATTAGTTTTTGAACAAAGAAAAGATTGTTACAAGATCATCATAAGAAGAATTATGGGTGAATAAATACCTTTCCTGGTCCACTCCCTCTTGTTTAATGGTAATTTTCTAGGACTAGATTTGAATTAAAAAAATGATAACTAACTCTAAGGTCTAAATTCATGAAACCAGGAATGCTGTCATCAATGGGGTAACGAGATGGAAATGTTGACCATGGATCCATGATTATGCAGAAATCTACAATTTATTCTTAAAAATTGCTCATGAGCAGAAACAAAAGATTCCAGATATAGGGAAAAATCGTCTTAAATGAGACGAATAATAAAATGCATTTGAGAAAAATTTGCTATGCTTAGGCCTACAATTGTAAATTATGATATAACAGAAAAAGAGGTTCATGAGAGTCTAAAATGAAGTGTAGTGCCTAGATTCAGAAATGTTTGACAAAGTTGTGTTCGATTTTGTGGAAGTACACATCTAAACTTGCATGTGCCCCATTTAGATCGGAACCAGCTGATCAGCAGACTCAGAGAAAATGGCCAGTGTGAATGAGTATGAATGGAGTGAGAGATGGTGAGAGATTGCGTCTGAAGAGATACTAATGTAACACAGGTTAAATAAAGAGTTTTATTTAATTTGTGCATAATTTAGTTTATACATATATATTACTTTATATATATATTAGTTCATATTCACTTACTAGAAGTCAGTAAGAGATAAAAATGATTAAAAGAAAAATATAGATATGCAAATTAGTCTAGGTTAATGCGCGGCGATTGACCAATGAGAGCTCTCTGTCATTTTGCGCCGTCCGTGGTAACGAGCATGCGCAATGACAGATGAGACAGCCTGAGGGAGAAGAGCAGACGTGATCGATCGCTGTGATCCAAATTGATTCATTCATAGGAAAAAAACGTCAAAAAGTTGAGAGTTTGATAAATTGATGAAAAAGTTAACTGCATAGATTACTACACTACACTACACTACACTACTAGTTCGCGCCGCCATTTCACGGTCGCGCACCTGTAGTTGACACGAGCCTGTGTGAGGTAAAAATCTGTCAAAAGAGTTTCACCGTCGCCATTGTTGGCCAGGTGTTCATGTAAGAGTGAAAGTTATTGACTGAAGCCAGGTTTTTTTTTTCCTTGTTAGTTCTATTTCTTTCCTTTCCTTTTCCTCTTCCTCTTTGATTTTTGGGAAACGTGACACCCGAACGATCTTCTGTGATACCATGAGAACTTCATATTCGATGGCGAGCCAACCAACCCTCTAGAGAAGAAAATATGTCGCGGAGAGGACAACGATATCCTCTCTTTGAGTTTTTTTGAGTCATCCCAACTCCAGAGGCATTGTAACCTCATAAGAACACTTTTTGAGAGTAACTTTATCTACCTTTTATTTTATTCTATTTCTTTTTTGAGTATTGAATTGACCGGTCTGTAAATATATGTATATAGTAGAAAAATGAGTGCACTCATTAAACCCGAATATTTTATTGTTTGTAATATTGTAATTTTATTTTATTGACCTGTTTTATTTTTATTTAAGTGAACCAATTATATTTTTTATTTCTAATTCAACCTTGTGTCTGTCTGTTTTTTCTCATTTCAACCCGCTACCTCCTTGAGCGACCATAGATCTTCTGATTAGCCCAAATTTAAATTGTATCCCATTTAATGTATTATTATTAATCATTATTGTAATACGCAGGAGTAGTATTTGCTACAACTTTGGCGAGCCAGCCAGGAGGTGGCGCTGTTGTTGAGAACGAACAGCTATATATTTGATTATCCTTTTCCATTTTTTTTGCTCTCAAGTAAGCGACAATAATGGAAATTATTGAAGCCGAAGGGATTATTATCCCAAACTCCATTATCGTCAGTGGTTTAACTGACACTGAGTGCGATGACGAATTGTTCGACATTCTGAAACGACACGGGTCGTTTGCCAAAACCGTACGCATCGACGACAAAGACACTGAGTTTTACAAAAATGTGATAATTGAGTACAATAGCGATAAAGCGTTGCGATCGCTTGGACCCAAATTGCCGTATACTCACCAGCTGTCAAGTGAACCTGATGTTAAGTGCCATGTGAGAGCGTTAGCAAGTGTGTTGACACAGCAATTGGGTAGCAGCATAACAAAGTCCTATCTGGACAGATTAAAAGAAATAGCTGAACTGAGCGGAAACAACTTTGAGTCAATTCTGAGTGAAATGCTGTCGCAAATGAGTGCTGACCTCCCATCAGAGCCTGCTGTTCCTGGTAGTACTGGTGACCACACCTGTGAAAAACCAAACTGGGCATCTCCTGATGGGAATTTCGATCCAATTCGTAATCCACCAAGTCAGATAGATGACGTACCGTCCCAACCTAATCCTATTAATTTGATTGAGCCGAACCTTCGTACGTCGTCCAACCCGCCCGAGGTCCAAAGACTCGTAGTTGAGCATGTTGTGCGGAGCAGTGAAGTGGCTGCTCAAGGGCAGGTGCAGCCCAGGCTCAGAGTATTTTCTGGTAAATGCCCCAGGCCTGGCAATGAGGTAGATTACGACATATGGCATTCTAGTGTCGAATTAATTTTGAAAGATCCTTCTTTGTCCGATTTACATGCGTCTAGGCGAATACTAGACAGTCTCTTGCCGCCTGCAGCGGATGTTATAAAACATCTGAACCCTAGTTCTATGCACAAAGAAATGCAATGCAACAAACTAGTTCATGCTACTTGTCAATGCACAACTTACTGTTTAGCTCAACCAATGCAAAGCAATAATGCATATGCACATGATAATTAGTTTTGTGTACAAAGCAATGCAATGCATCAAATTAGTTCTATGCACAAAGAAATGCAATGCAACAAACTCAGTAATGCTACTTGCCAATGCACAACTTACTGTTTAGCTCAACCAATGCAAAGCATTAATGCATAATGCACATGAGAATTAGTTTTGTGCACAAAGCAATGCAATTGTACATGAGAATTAGTTCTGTGCAACATAAATGCAATGCAACATATTAGTTCTATGCACAAAGCAATGCACTGCATCAAATTAGTTCTATGCACAAAGAAATGCAATGCAATGCATTAAACTAGTTATTGCTATTTTTCAATGCGTAACTTATTGTTTAGCTCAACCAATGTAAAGCAATAATGCAATTGCACATGAGAATGAGTTCTGTGCACAACTTCATGCAATGCGTCAAAACAGTTATATGCACAAAGAAATGCAATGCAATAAACTAGTTCATGCTACTTGTCAATGCACAACTTATTGTTTAGCTCAACCAATGTAAAGCAATAATGCAATTGCACATGAGAATGAGTTCTTTGCAAAAAGCAATGCAGTGCAACAAATTAGTTCTATGCACAGACTAAAGCAGTGCAACAAACTAGTTCTTGCTATTTGTCAATGCACAACTTAATTGTGTAGCTCAACCAATGCAAAGCAATAATTCAATTGCACTTGAGAATTAGTTTTATGCACAAAGCAATGCAATGCATCAAATTAGTTTTGTGCACAAAGCAATGTAATGCATCAAATTTGTTTTGTGCACAAATTAATGCAATGCATCGAATTAGTTCTATGCACAAAGAAATGCAATGCAACAAATTAGTTAATGCTACTTGTCAATGCACAACTTACTGTTTAGCTCAACCATTGCAAAGCAATAATGCAATTGCACGTGATAATTAGTTTTGTGCAAAAAGCAATGCAGTGCAACAAATTAGTTCTATGCACAGACTAAAGCAGTGCAACAAACTAGTTCATGCTACTTGCCAATGCACAAATTAATTGTGTAGCTCAAACAATGCAAAGCAATAATGAGAATTAGTTCTGTGCACAAAGCAATGCAATGCATCGAATTAGTTCTATGCACAAAGAAATGCAATGCAACAAATTAGTTAATGCTACTTGTCAATGCCCAACTTACTGTTTAGCTCAACCAATGCAAAGCAATAATGCATTTGCACATGAGAATTAGTTTTGTGCACAAAGCAATGCAATGCATCAAATTAGTTTTGTGCACAAAGCAATGCAATGCATCAAATTAGTTATATGCACAAAGCAATGCAATGCATCAAACTCAGTAATGCTACTTGCCAATGCACAATTAACTGTTTAGCTCAACCAATGCAAAGCAATAATGCATTTGCACATGAGAATTAGTTTTGTGCACAAAGCAATGCAATTGTACATGAGAATTAGTTCTGTGCAAAAAAAATGCAATGCAACATATTAGTTCTATGCACAAAGCAATGCAATGCATCAAATTAGTTTTGTTCACAAAGCAATGCAATGCATCAAATTAGTTTTGTTCACAAAGCAATGCAATGCATCAAATTAGTTCTATGCACAGACTAAAGCAGTGCAACAAACTAGTTCTTCCTAGTTCTTCTTGTCAATGCACAACTTAATTGTTTAGCTCAACCATTGCAAATCAATAATGCAATTGCACGTGAGAATTAGTTTTGTGCAAAAAGCAATGCAGTGCAACAAATTAGTTCTATGCACAAAGAAATGCAATGCAACAAACTCAGTAATGCTACTTGCCAATGCACAACTTACTGTTTAGCTCAACCAATGCAAAGCAATAATGTATATGCACATGAGAATGAGTTCTGTGCACAACTTCATGCAATGCATCAAATTAGTTCTATGCACAAAGAAATGCAATGCAACAAACTAGTTCATGCTACTTGTCAATGCACAACTTACTGTTTAGCTCAACCAATGCAAAGCAATAATGCATATGCACATGATAATTAGTTTTGTGTACAAAGCAATGCAATGCATCAAATTAGTTCTATGCACAAAGAAATGCAATGCAACAAACTCAGTAATGCTACTTGCCAATGCACAACTTACTGTTTAGCTCAACCAATGCAAAGCAATAATGCATGTGCACATGAGAATTAGTTTTGTGCACAAAGCAATGCAATGCATCAAATTAGTTCTATGCACAGACTAAAGCAGTGCAACAAACTAGTTCTTGCTACTTGTCAATGCACAACTTAATTGTTTAGCTCAACCAATGCAAAGCAATAATGCAATTGCACGTGAGAATTAGTTTTGTGCACAAAGCAATGCAATGCATCAAATTAGTTTTGTGCACAAAGCAATGCAATGCATCAATTTTGTTCTATGCACAGACTAAAGCAGTGCAACAAACTAGTTCTTGCTACTTGTCAATGCAGAACTTAATTGTTTAGCTCAACCAATGCAAAGCAATAATGCAATTGCACGTGAAGAATTAGTTTTGTGCACAAAGCAATGCAATGCATCAAATTAGTTTTGTGCACAAAGCAATGCAATGCATCAATTTTGTTCTATGCACAGACTAAAGCAGTGCAACAAACTAGTTCTTGCTACTTGTCAATGCACAACTTAATTGTTTAGCTCAACCATTGCAAAGCAATAATGCAATTGCACGTGAGAATTAGTTTTGTGCACAAAGCAATGCAATGCATCAAATTAGTTTTGTGCACAAAGCAATGCATCAAAGTAGTTCTATGCACAAAGAAATGCAATGCAACAAATTAGTTCATGCTACTTGTCAATGCCCAACTTACTGTTTAGCTCAACCAATGCAAAGCAATAATGTATATGCACATGAGAATGAGTTCTGTGCACAACTTCATGCAATGCATCAAATTAGTTCTATGCACAAAGAAATGCAATGCAACAAACTAGTTCATGCTACTTGTCAATGCACAACTTACTGTTTAGCTCAACCAATGCAAAGCAATAATGCATATGCACATGATAATTAGTTTTGTGTACAAAGCAATGCAATGCATCAAATTAGTTCTATGCACAAAGAAATGCAATGCAACAAACTCAGTAATGCTACTTGCCAATGCACAACTTACTGTTTAGCTCAACCAATGCAAAGCATTAATGCATAATGCACATGAGAATTAGTTTTGTGCACAAAGCAATGCAATTGTACATGAGAATTAGTTCTGTGCAACATAAATGCAATGCAACATATTAGTTCTATGCACAAAGCAATGCACTGCATCAAATTAGTTCTATGCACAAAGAAATGCAATGCAATGCATTAAACTAGTTATTGCTATTTTTCAATGCGTAACTTATTGTTTAGCTCAACCAATGTAAAGCAATATTGCAATTGCACATGAGAATGAGTTCTGTGCACAACTTCATGCAATGCGTCAAAACAGTTATATGCACAAAGAAATGCAATGCAATAAACTAGTTCATGCTACTTGTCAATGCACAACTTATTGTTTAGCTCAACCAATGTAAAGCAATAATGCAATTGCACATGAGAATGAGTTCTTTGCAAAAAGCAATGCAGTGCAACAAATTAGTTCTATGCACAGACTAAAGCAGTGCAACAAACTAGTTCTTGCTATTTGTCAATGCACAACTTAATTGTGTAGCTCAACCAATGCAAAGCAATAATTCAATTGCACTTGAGAATTAGTTTTATGCACAAAGCAATGCAATGCATCAAATTAGTTTTGTGCACAAAGCAATGTAATGCATCAAATTTGTTTTGTGCACAAATTAATGCAATGCATCGAATTAGTTCTATGCACAAAGAAATGCAATGCAACAAATTAGTTAATGCTACTTGTCAATGCACAACTTACTGTTTAGCTCAACCATTGCAAAGCAATAATGCAATTGCACGTGAGAATTAGTTTTGTGCAAAAAGCAATGCAGTGCAACAAATTAGTTCTATGCACAGACTAAAGCAGTGCAACAAACTAGTTCATGCTACTTGCCAATGCACAAATTAATTGTGTAGCTCAAACAATGCAAAGCAATAATGAGAATTAGTTCTGTGCACAAAGCAATGCAATGCATCGAATTAGTTCTATGCACAAAGAAATGCAATGCAACAAATTAGTTAATGCTACTTGTCAATGCCCAACTTACTGTTTAGCTCAACCAATGCAAAGCAATAATGCATTTGCACATGAGAATTAGTTTTGTGCACAAAGCAATGCAATGCATCAAATTAGTTTTGTGCACAAAGCAATGCAATGCATCAAATTAGTTATATGCACAAAGCAATGCAATGCATCAAACTCAGTAATGCTACTTGCCAATGCACAACTTACTGTTTAGCTCAACCAATGCAAAGCAATAATGCATTTGCACATGAGAATTAGTTTTGTGCACAAAGCAATGCAATTGTACATGAGAATTAGTTCTGTGCAAAAAAAATGCAATGCAACATATTAGTTCTATGCACAAAGCAATGCAATGCATCAAATTAGTTTTGTTCACAAAGCAATGCAATGCATCAAATTAGTTTTGTTCACAAAGCAATGCAATGCATCAAATTAGTTCTATGCACAGACTAAAGCAGTGCAACAAACTAGTTCTTCCTAGTTCTTCTTGTCAATGCACAACTTAATTGTTTAGCTCAACCATTGCAAATCAATAATGCAGTTGCACGTGAGAATTAGTTTTGTGCAAAAAGCAATGCAGTGCAACAAATTAGTTCTATGCACAAAGAAATGCAATGCAACAAACTCAGTAATGCTACTTGCCAATGCACAACTTACTGTTTAGCTCAACCAATGCAAAGCAATAATGTATATGCACATGAGAATGAGTTCTGTGCACAACTTCATGCAATGCATCAAATTAGTTCTATGCACAAAGAAATGCAATGCAACAAACTAGTTCATGCTACTTGTCAATGCACAACTTACTGTTTAGCTCAACCAATGCAAAGCAATAATGCATATGCACATGATAATTAGTTTTGTGTACAAAGCAATGCAATGCATCAAATTAGTTCTATGCACAAAGAAATGCAATGCAACAAACTCAGTAATGCTACTTGCCAATGCACAACTTACTGTTTAGCTCAACCAATGCAAAGCAATAATGCATGTGCACATGAGAATTAGTTTTGTGCACAAAGCAATGCAATGCATCAAATTAGTTCTATGCACAGACTAAAGCAGTGCAACAAACTAGTTCTTGCTACTTGTCAATGCACAACTTAATTGTTTAGCTCAACCAATGCAAAGCAATAATGCAATTGCACGTGAGAATTAGTTTTGTGCACAAAGCAATGCAATGCATCAAATTAGTTTTGTGCACAAAGCAATGCAATGCATCAATTTTGTTCTATGCACAGACTAAAGCAGTGCAACAAACTAGTTCTTGCTACTTGTCAATGCACAACTTAATTGTTTAGCTCAACCAATGCAAAGCAATAATGCAATTGCACGTGAGAATTAGTTTTGTGCACAAAGCAATGCAATGCATCAAATTAGTTTTGTGCACAAAGCAATGTAATGCATCAAATTTGTTTTGTGCACAAATTAATGCAATGCATCGAATTAGTTCTATGCACAAAGAAATGCAATGCAACAAATTAGTTAATGCTACTTGTCAATGCACAACTTACTGTTTAGCTCAACCATTGCAAAGCAATAATGCAATTGCACGTGAGAATTAGTTTTGTGCAAAAAGCAATGCAGTGCAACAAATTAGTTCTATGCACAGACTAAAGCAGTGCAACAAACTAGTTCATGCTACTTGCCAATGCACAAATTAATTGTGTAGCTCAAACAATGCAAAGCAATAATGAGAATTAGTTCTGTGCACAAAGCAATGCAATGCATCGAATTAGTTCTATGCACAAAGAAATGCAATGCAACAAATTAGTTAATGCTACTTGTCAATGCCCAACTTACTGTTTAGCTCAACCAATGCAAAGCAATAATGCATTTGCACATGAGAATTAGTTTTGTGCACAAAGCAATGCAATGCATCAAATTAGTTTTGTGCACAAAGCAATGCAATGCATCAAATTAGTTATATGCACAAAGCAATGCAATGCATCAAACTCAGTAATGCTACTTGCCAATGCACAACTTACTGTTTAGCTCAACCAATGCAAAGCAATAATGCATTTGCACATGAGAATTAGTTTTGTGCACAAAGCAATGCAATTGTACATGAGAATTAGTTCTGTGCAAAAAAAATGCAATGCAACATATTAGTTCTATGCACAAAGCAATGCAATGCATCAAATTAGTTTTGTTCACAAAGCAATGCAATGCATCAAATTAGTTTTGTTCACAAAGCAATGCAATGCATCAAATTAGTTCTATGCACAGACTAAAGCAGTGCAACAAACTAGTTCTTCCTAGTTCTTCTTGTCAATGCACAACTTAATTGTTTAGCTCAACCATTGCAAATCAATAATGCAGTTGCACGTGAGAATTAGTTTTGTGCAAAAAGCAATGCAGTGCAACAAATTAGTTCTATGCACAAAGAAATGCAATGCAACAAACTCAGTAATGCTACTTGCCAATGCACAACTTACTGTTTAGCTCAACCAATGCAAAGCAATAATGTATATGCACATGAGAATGAGTTCTGTGCACAACTTCATGCAATGCATCAAATTAGTTCTATGCACAAAGAAATGCAATGCAACAAACTAGTTCATGCTACTTGTCAATGCACAACTTACTGTTTAGCTCAACCAATGCAAAGCAATAATGCATATGCACATGATAATTAGTTTTGTGTACAAAGCAATGCAATGCATCAAATTAGTTCTATGCACAAAGAAATGCAATGCAACAAACTCAGTAATGCTACTTGCCAATGCACAACTTACTGTTTAGCTCAACCAATGCAAAGCAATAATGCATGTGCACATGAGAATTAGTTTTGTGCACAAAGCAATGCAATGCATCAAATTAGTTCTATGCACAGACTAAAGCAGTGCAACAAACTAGTTCTTGCTACTTGTCAATGCACAACTTAATTGTTTAGCTCAACCAATGCAAAGCAATAATGCAATTGCACGTGAGAATTAGTTTTGTGCACAAAGCAATGCAATGCATCAAATTAGTTTTGTGCACAAAGCAATGCAATGCATCAATTTTGTTCTATGCACAGACTAAAGCAGTGCAACAAACTAGTTCTTGCTACTTGTCAATGCACAACTTAATTGTTTAGCTCAACCAATGCAAAGCAATAATGCAATTGCACGTGAGAATTAGTTTTGTGCACAAAGCAATGCAATGCATCAAATTAGTTTTGTGCACAAAGCAATGCAATGCATCAATTTTGTTCTATGCACAGACTAAAGCAGTGCAACAAACTAGTTCTTGCTACTTGTCAATGCACAACTTAATTGTTTAGCTCAACCATTGCAAAGCAATAATGCAATTGCACGTGAGAATTAGTTTTGTGCACAAAGCAATGCAATGCATCAAATTAGTTTTGTGCACAAAGCAATGCATCAAAGTAGTTCTATGCACAAAGAAATGCAATGCAACAAATTAGTTCATGCTACTTGTCAATGCCCAACTTACTGTTTAGCTCAACCAATGCAAAGCAATAATGTATATGCACATGAGAATGAGTTCTGTGCACAACTTCATGCAATGCATCAAATTAGTTCTATGCACAAAGAAATGCAATGCAACAAACTAGTTCATGCTACTTGTCAATGCACAACTTACTGTTTAGCTCAACCAATGCAAAGCAATAATGCATATGCACATGATAATTAGTTTTGTGTACAAAGCAATGCAATGCATCAAATTAGTTCTATGCACAAAGAAATGCAATGCAACAAACTCAGTAATGCTACTTGCCAATGCACAACTTACTGTTTAGCTCAACCAATGCAAAGCATTAATGCATAATGCACATGAGAATTAGTTTTGTGCACAAAGCAATGCAATTGTACATGAGAATTAGTTCTGTGCAAAATAAATGCAATGCAACATATTAGTTCTATGCACAAAGCAATGCACTGCATCAAATTAGTTCTATGCACAAAGAAATGCAATGCAATGCATTAAACTAGTTATTGCTATTTTTCAATGCGTAACTTATTGTTTAGCTCAACCAATGTAAAGCAATAATGCAATTGCACATGAGAATGAGTTCTGTGCACAACTTCATGCAATGCGTCAAAACAGTTATATGCACAAAGAAATGCAATGCAATAAACTAGTTCATGCTACTTGTCAATGCACAACTTATTGTTTAGCTCAACCAATGTAAAGCAATAATGCAATTGCACATGAGAATGAGTTCTTTGCAAAAAGCAATGCAGTGCAACAAATTAGTTCTATGCACAGACTAAAGCAGTGCAACAAACTAGTTCTTGCTATTTGTCAATGCACAACTTAATTGTGTAGCTCAACCAATGCAAAGCAATAATTCAATTGCACTTGAGAATTAGTTTTATGCACAAAGCAATGCAATGCATCAAATTAGTTTTGTGCACAAAGCAATGTAATGCATCAAATTTGTTTTGTGCACAAATTAATGCAATGCATCGAATTAGTTCTATGCACAAAGAAATGCAATGCAACAAATTAGTTAATGCTACTTGTCAATGCACAACTTACTGTTTAGCTCAACCATTGCAAAGCAATAATGCAATTGCACGTGAGAATTAGTTTTGTGCAAAAAGCAATGCAGTGCAACAAATTAGTTCTATGCACAGACTAAAGCAGTGCAACAAACTAGTTCATGCTACTTGCCAATGCACAAATTAATTGTGTAGCTCAAACAATGCAAAGCAATAATGAGAATTAGTTCTGTGCACAAAGCAATGCAATGCATCGAATTAGTTCTATGCACAAAGAAATGCAATGCAACAAATTAGTTAATGCTACTTGTCAATGCCCAACTTACTGTTTAGCTCAACCAATGCAAAGCAATAATGCATTTGCACATGAGAATTAGTTTTGTGCACAAAGCAATGCAATGCATCAAATTAGTTTTGTGCACAAAGCAATGCAATGCATCAAATTAGTTATATGCACAAAGCAATGCAATGCATCAAACTCAGTAATGCTACTTGCCAATGCACAACTTACTGTTTAGCTCAACCAATGCAAAGCAATAATGCATTTGCACATGAGAATTAGTTTTGTGCACAAAGCAATGCAATTGTACATGAGAATTAGTTCTGTGCAAAAAAAATGCAATGCAACATATTAGTTCTATGCACAAAGCAATGCAATGCATCAAATTAGTTTTGTTCACAAAGCAATGCAATGCATCAAATTAGTTTTGTTCACAAAGCAATGCAATGCATCAAATTAGTTCTATGCACAGACTAAAGCAGTGCAACAAACTAGTTCTTCCTAGTTCTTCTTGTCAATGCACAACTTAATTGTTTAGCTCAACCATTGCAAATCAATAATGCAGTTGCACGTGAGAATTAGTTTTGTGCAAAAAGCAATGCAGTGCAACAAATTAGTTCTATGCACAAAGAAATGCAATGCAACAAACTCAGTAATGCTACTTGCCAATGCACAACTTACTGTTTAGCTCAACCAATGCAAAGCAATAATGTATATGCACATGAGAATGAGTTCTGTGCACAACTTCATGCAATGCATCAAATTAGTTCCATGCACAAAGAAATGCAATGCAACAAACTAGTTCATGCTACTTGTCAATGCACAACTTACTGTTTAGCTCAACCAATGCAAAGCAATAATGCATATGCACATGATAATTAGTTTTGTGTACAAAGCAATGCAATGCATCAAATTAGTTCTATGCACAAAGAAATGCAATGCAACAAACTCAGTAATGCTACTTGCCAATGCACAACTTACTGTTTAGCTCAACCAATGCAAAGCAATAATGCATGTGCACATGAGAATTAGTTTTGTGCACAAAGCAATGCAATGCATCAAATTAGTTCTATGCACAGACTAAAGCAGTGCAACAAACTAGTTCTTGCTACTTGTCAATGCAGAACTTAATTGTTTAGCTCAACCAATGCAAAGCAATAATGCAATTGCACGTGAAGAATTAGTTTTGTGCACAAAGCAATGCAATGCATCAAATTAGTTTTGTGCACAAAGCAATGCAATGCATCAATTTTGTTCTATGCACAGACTAAAGCAGTGCAACAAACTAGTTCTTGCTACTTGTCAATGCACAACTTAATTGTTTAGCTCAACCATTGCAAAGCAATAATGCAATTGCACGTGAGAATTAGTTTTGTGCACAAAGCAATGCAATGCATCAAATTAGTTTTGTGCACAAAGCAATGCATCAAAGTAGTTCTATGCACAAAGAAATGCAATGCAACAAATTAGTTCATGCTACTTGTCAATGCCCAACTTACTGTTTAGCTCAACCAATGCAAAGCAATAATGTATATGCACATGAGAATGAGTTCTGTGCACAACTTCATGCAATGCATCAAATTAGTTCTATGCACAAAGAAATGCAATGCAACAAACTAGTTCATGCTACTTGTCAATGCACAACTTACTGTTTAGCTCAACCAATGCAAAGCAATAATGCATATGCACATGATAATTAGTTTTGTGTACAAAGCAATGCAATGCATCAAATTAGTTCTATGCACAAAGAAATGCAATGCAACAAACTCAGTAATGCTACTTGCCAATGCACAACTTACTGTTTAGCTCAACCAATGCAAAGCATTAATGCATAATGCACATGAGAATTAGTTTTGTGCACAAAGCAATGCAATTGTACATGAGAATTAGTTCTGTGCAACATAAATGCAATGCAACATATTAGTTCTATGCACAAAGCAATGCACTGCATCAAATTAGTTCTATGCACAAAGAAATGCAATGCAATGCATTAAACTAGTTATTGCTATTTTTCAATGCGTAACTTATTGTTTAGCTCAACCAATGTAAAGCAATAATGCAATTGCACATGAGAATGAGTTCTGTGCACAACTTCATGCAATGCGTCAAAACAGTTATATGCACAAAGAAATGCAATGCAATAAACTAGTTCATGCTACTTGTCAATGCACAACTTATTGTTTAGCTCAACCAATGTAAAGCAATAATGCAATTGCACATGAGAATGAGTTCTTTGCAAAAAGCAATGCAGTGCAACAAATTAGTTCTATGCACAGACTAAAGCAGTGCAACAAACTAGTTCTTGCTATTTGTCAATGCACAACTTAATTGTGTAGCTCAACCAATGCAAAGCAATAATTCAATTGCACTTGAGAATTAGTTTTATGCACAAAGCAATGCAATGCATCAAATTAGTTTTGTGCACAAAGCAATGTAATGCATCAAATTTGTTTTGTGCACAAATTAATGCAATGCATCGAATTAGTTCTATGCACAAAGAAATGCAATGCAACAAATTAGTTAATGCTACTTGTCAATGCACAACTTACTGTTTAGCTCAACCATTGCAAAGCAATAATGCAATTGCACGTGATAATTAGTTTTGTGCAAAAAGCAATGCAGTGCAACAAATTAGTTCTATGCACAGACTAAAGCAGTGCAACAAACTAGTTCATGCTACTTGCCAATGCACAAATTAATTGTGTAGCTCAAACAATGCAAAGCAATAATGAGAATTAGTTCTGTGCACAAAGCAATGCAATGCATCGAATTAGTTCTATGCACAAAGAAATGCAATGCAACAAATTAGTTAATGCTACTTGTCAATGCCCAACTTACTGTTTAGCTCAACCAATGCAAAGCAATAATGCATTTGCACATGAGAATTAGTTTTGTGCACAAAGCAATGCAATGCATCAAATTAGTTTTGTGCACAAAGCAATGCAATGCATCAAATTAGTTATATGCACAAAGCAATGCAATGCATCAAACTCAGTAATGCTACTTGCCAATGCACAATTAACTGTTTAGCTCAACCAATGCAAAGCAATAATGCATTTGCACATGAGAATTAGTTTTGTGCACAAAGCAATGCAATTGTACATGAGAATTAGTTCTGTGCAAAAAAAATGCAATGCAACATATTAGTTCTATGCACAAAGCAATGCAATGCATCAAATTAGTTTTGTTCACAAAGCAATGCAATGCATCAAATTAGTTTTGTTCACAAAGCAATGCAATGCATCAAATTAGTTCTATGCACAGACTAAAGCAGTGCAACAAACTAGTTCTTCCTAGTTCTTCTTGTCAATGCACAACTTAATTGTTTAGCTCAACCATTGCAAATCAATAATGCAATTGCACGTGAGAATTAGTTTTGTGCAAAAAGCAATGCAGTGCAACAAATTAGTTCTATGCACAAAGAAATGCAATGCAACAAACTCAGTAATGCTACTTGCCAATGCACAACTTACTGTTTAGCTCAACCAATGCAAAGCAATAATGTATATGCACATGAGAATGAGTTCTGTGCACAACTTCATGCAATGCATCAAATTAGTTCTATGCACAAAGAAATGCAATGCAACAAACTAGTTCATGCTACTTGTCAATGCACAACTTACTGTTTAGCTCAACCAATGCAAAGCAATAATGCATATGCACATGATAATTAGTTTTGTGTACAAAGCAATGCAATGCATCAAATTAGTTCTATGCACAAAGAAATGCAATGCAACAAACTCAGTAATGCTACTTGCCAATGCACAACTTACTGTTTAGCTCAACCAATGCAAAGCAATAATGCATGTGCACATGAGAATTAGTTTTGTGCACAAAGCAATGCAATGCATCAAATTAGTTCTATGCACAGACTAAAGCAGTGCAACAAACTAGTTCTTGCTACTTGTCAATGCACAACTTAATTGTTTAGCTCAACCAATGCAAAGCAATAATGCAATTGCACGTGAGAATTAGTTTTGTGCACAAAGCAATGCAATGCATCAAATTAGTTTTGTGCACAAAGCAATGCAATGCATCAATTTTGTTCTATGCACAGACTAAAGCAGTGCAACAAACTAGTTCTTGCTACTTGTCAATGCAGAACTTAATTGTTTAGCTCAACCAATGCAAAGCAATAATGCAATTGCACGTGAAGAATTAGTTTTGTGCACAAAGCAATGCAATGCATCAAATTAGTTTTGTGCACAAAGCAATGCAATGCATCAATTTTGTTCTATGCACAGACTAAAGCAGTGCAACAAACTAGTTCTTGCTACTTGTCAATGCACAACTTAATTGTTTAGCTCAACCATTGCAAAGCAATAATGCAATTGCACGTGAGAATTAGTTTTGTGCACAAAGCAATGCAATGCATCAAATTAGTTTTGTGCACAAAGCAATGCATCAAAGTAGTTCTATGCACAAAGAAATGCAATGCAACAAATTAGTTCATGCTACTTGTCAATGCCCAACTTACTGTTTAGCTCAACCAATGCAAAGCAATAATGTATATGCACATGAGAATGAGTTCTGTGCACAACTTCATGCAATGCATCAAATTAGTTCTATGCACAAAGAAATGCAATGCAACAAACTAGTTCATGCTACTTGTCAATGCACAACTTACTGTTTAGCTCAACCAATGCAAAGCAATAATGCATATGCACATGATAATTAGTTTTGTGTACAAAGCAATGCAATGCATCAAATTAGTTCTATGCACAAAGAAATGCAATGCAACAAACTCAGTAATGCTACTTGCCAATGCACAACTTACTGTTTAGCTCAACCAATGCAAAGCATTAATGCATGATGCACATGAGAATTAGTTTTGTGCACAAAGCAATGCAATTGTACATGAGAATTAGTTCTGTGCAACATAAATGCAATGCAACATATTAGTTCTATGCACAAAGCAATGCACTGCATCAAATTAGTTCTATGCACAAAGAAATGCAATGCAATGCATTAAACTAGTTATTGCTATTTTTCAATGCGTAACTTATTGTTTAGCTCAACCAATGTAAAGCAATATTGCAATTGCACATGAGAATGAGTTCTGTGCACAACTTCATGCAATGCGTCAAAACAGTTATATGCACAAAGAAATGCAATGCAATAAACTAGTTCATGCTACTTGTCAATGCACAACTTATTGTTTAGCTCAACCAATGTAAAGCAATAATGCAATTGCACATGAGAATGAGTTCTTTGCAAAAAGCAATGCAGTGCAACAAATTAGTTCTATGCACAGACTAAAGCAGTGCAACAAACTAGTTCTTGCTATTTGTCAATGCACAACTTAATTGTGTAGCTCAACCAATGCAAAGCAATAATTCAATTGCACTTGAGAATTAGTTTTATGCACAAAGCAATGCAATGCATCAAATTAGTTTTGTGCACAAAGCAATGTAATGCATCAAATTTGTTTTGTGCACAAATTAATGCAATGCATCGAATTAGTTCTATGCACAAAGAAATGCAATGCAACAAATTAGTTAATGCTACTTGTCAATGCACAACTTACTGTTTAGCTCAACCATTGCAAAGCAATAATGCAATTGCACGTGAGAATTAGTTTTGTGCAAAAAGCAATGCAGTGCAACAAATTAGTTCTATGCACAGACTAAAGCAGTGCAACAAACTAGTTCATGCTACTTGCCAATGCACAAATTAATTGTGTAGCTCAAACAATGCAAAGCAATAATGAGAATTAGTTCTGTGCACAAAGCAATGCAATGCATCGAATTAGTTCTATGCACAAAGAAATGCAATGCAACAAATTAGTTAATGCTACTTGTCAATGCCCAACTTACTGTTTAGCTCAACCAATGCAAAGCAATAATGCATTTGCACATGAGAATTAGTTTTGTGCACAAAGCAATGCAATGCATCAAATTAGTTTTGTGCACAAAGCAATGCAATGCATCAAATTAGTTATATGCACAAAGCAATGCAATGCATCAAACTCAGTAATGCTACTTGCCAATGCACAACTTACTGTTTAGCTCAACCAATGCAAAGCAATAATGCATTTGCACATGAGAATTAGTTTTGTGCACAAAGCAATGCAATTGTACATGAGAATTAGTTCTGTGCAAAAAAAATGCAATGCAACATATTAGTTCTATGCACAAAGCAATGCAATGCATCAAATTAGTTTTGTTCACAAAGCAATGCAATGCATCAAATTAGTTTTGTTCACAAAGCAATGCAATGCATCAAATTAGTTCTATGCACAGACTAAAGCAGTGCAACAAACTAGTTCTTCCTAGTTCTTCTTGTCAATGCACAACTTAATTGTTTAGCTCAACCATTGCAAATCAATAATGCAGTTGCACGTGAGAATTAGTTTTGTGCAAAAAGCAATGCAGTGCAACAAATTAGTTCTATGCACAAAAGAAATGCAATGCAACAAACTCAGTAATGCTACTTGCCAATGCACAACTTACTGTTTAGCTCAACCAATGCAAAGCAATAATGTATATGCACATGAGAATGAGTTCTGTGCACAACTTCATGCAATGCATCAAATTAGTTCTATGCACAAAGAAATGCAATGCAACAAACTAGTTCATGCTACTTGTCAATGCACAACTTACTGTTTAGCTCAACCAATGCAAAGCAATAATGCATATGCACATGATAATTAGTTTTGTGTACAAAGCAATGCAATGCATCAAATTAGTTCTATGCACAAAGAAATGCAATGCAACAAACTCAGTAATGCTACTTGCCAATGCACAACTTACTGTTTAGCTCAACCAATGCAAAGCAATAATGCATGTGCACAGAGAAA